>MU220702.1:7085-31463 GCA_018584345.1 Thuja plicata | reverse complement strand
AATAAATAAAAATCACATTAGTAAGAAACAATACACTTATGTGTCCCAACAATTTTTAATTTTACATTAAAATAGAATAATCTAACACTTATCCCATAATTTCCACCCATGCTCTCGAAGAATAACAAAGGACAATTGGTTAGGGGGTAGGAGGGTAGATAGGTAGGAAAAGAGTTGGCTTGAGAGGTCGAGTGTTCAACTCCCGATCGCCACCTTTTTACTTAACTACTTTATTTATTATTTTTATAATTATTTTATTTCAAAATATACATGCATTAAATTTATTGAAAATAAGATAGGGACATGCATACACGCCTTTTTATCATTTTAATCATTAACATAGGGAAATTATATAAAATATGAAAAATGTATACTATACTTCCTTGATGTCTCATTCCTTTTGAACCTAAAATTTTCAGTGTCAACACAATGCACTCACTTCTCAGGCACACCAAGCTTTGAATCCCAAGGGAATCACTTCCCAAAGGACCATTGTCTCTACTAAGATCTGTGAAAATGTGGGACGTCTTAGTCGGTCTCTGACCTTCCACACCAAGAGATAGAGGGATTTTGGTCACTAACACAAAGTTTGTTGTCAAGGCATCTGTTCAGGTGGTTGTGATCAAGTCATTTTCCCAGTTAAGGGGGATCTCCCAATCCTTTCAAAGCAAGGTTTTCACCTAAACAATGTAAGGACTTTAACGTGGCACTAGGGTACTAGAGGAGATTTTGGTTGCCACAACGAATTCACACCTGTCCACTGTGAGACTAATCACAATTGCATTTTGTATATACTGATTCAGAAGGGCTTGGCTTTATCCTATTACCGGTTGGGCAATCCACTCTCATTAGCTCTATTAAAGCACTTGGGAGGTAGCCACGCTAAAATTTTAAGCTTAAAATTTTAATTTTAAGGTACATACACATGTCATCAACATAGAGTAAAAGAATAATGAACTCACCATTAGGGAGTTTCTTGTAATAGATGCATGGACCTGATTCACATCTGATGAAGTTTTTATCAATCTTTAAGTGAGAAAATTTAAAATAACTTTGTCATGGGGTTTGCTTGAGCCTATACAAACTCCACTTCAATCTTCAATAAAGATGTTCCTATCCTTTTTCGATGAATCCTTGAGGTTTTTCCATATACAACTCCTCATCCATATTACCATGTAAGAATGTAGTCTTGACATCAAGCTACTCCAATTCAAGATCCCATATAGCTGACAGTCCCAAAACTATTTGGATTGTTGTCATCTTAACAACTGGTGAGAAAATTTCATTGAATTAATCCCCTTTTTATGATCAAATCCTTTAACTACTAATTTGGCCTTGTAGCATTTGCTTCCTTCTTCTTTCAATCGACACACCCACTTGTTCTTAAGTGGTTTTCGATTTGGGGGAAGAGTAACCAAATCCCAAGTATCATTAGCTTGGAGTGAACTCATTTCTTCTTCTATCGTTAAAATCCATCGATCCTTAATACTACTGTGACATACATCTTTATAATTAATAGAGTCAATTTTATAAGAGATCAATAATTTGGGTTCTGCTTCTTCAAGAAATAACAACTCATAATATGAGAATTTATAAGGATGCTTCCTTTTCCTAGTAGACATCCTCTATTGACCAGTAGTTCCCTCCTCTGTCTAAGAATTAATACCACTTCCCTACACAAGAGCGTCCCTCTATGTATTAGTTTTTTGCAGACCAGGTGGCTCCATTATTACTTGCGCACTTTGTTGTTGATGTTCAAAAATTAGAATTTTTTTATTTGTGTTTGGATGGTGAAAAACCTAAAAATTCATCCCTGACTTTTTTTTATTCTCCAACTCAGGTATGGAAGAAGGGCTACCACCCAAAAGATCATGAAAGGCAGCTCTGACATATTATCTGCCAACGTAGAGTGTTATGGATAGAGGACAGTGCGTATAAAACCATTATCATGCAGAGTAGAAGTAATTTAGAAGGTTTGCGTGGGATCTTCATCACACATTGAGTTTGTATCATAGTCATCCATAGTATCACATTCTGAAAAAGAACGGTTCTGCTGATTCTGCATGGAGCTAGTATCATCTGAAACTAAATAATCATGTCTGTGACCAATGTTACCAAAAAACATTGGATTTGTCTTTGTCATAGGTTACGAAGAAATAGGGGTGTGAAGAAATCACACCACATGAGGGATTGAGACTAATTAATTCATGTCTATAGCTTGCGAAGACTAAGAAAAACCATTATTAGTGTACCCCTGTGAAGTATTATTTCCAAAAATGGAGAAAGGCACATACTCTTTGGACTGTGTTGATTGAGGTTACAAAGATGGAAATGTTTTCTCATTGAAAACAACATCTCTACTCCGTATAATTTTCTTTGTCACTAGATCTAAAATTCTAAAACCAAACTGGTCTTCACCATAACCGGAAAATATTCACTTTTGTGATTTGAAATCCAATTTTGTCCTCTTTTCATTTGGGACGTGAACATATACTTCACATCCAAATACCCGGATGTGTGAGTAAGAGATCCTCTTTCTGAGCCATTCTCCTTCTGGAATACCAAAATCTAAGTGTGATAAAAGACTTTGGTTGATCAAATATACTATTGTCTTGCAAGCTTCCACTCAAAAGTCTTTGCCTAAACCTGCATTTGAAATGATACATTGTGCCTTCTCCAAAACCATTATATTTAGCCTCTCGACAACTCCATTTTCTTGAGGTGTAAATGGAACAATTTTGATTCTATGAATACCGTTATTAGCACAAAAAGAATCAAATTCCAAAGAACAAAATTCCCCATTGTTATTGGTTTGCAAACATTTTATTTTGTGCCCAAAGTAATTTTCAACCGAGGCTTTGAAAATTTTAATTTTTCTAAATACTTTAGATTTCATATCAAGCATATATATCCATTCTTTTCTTATGCAATCATTAAGAAAGGTAACAAAATAGTTAGCTCCTCCAATGGAGGTTACCTCAGTGGGTCCGAAGACATCGGAATAGACCAGGGCTAATGGTATGCTCTTCTTTTCATGTTCAATTTTCAAGAACCTGACCCGCTTCTATTTTCCATAAAGACAATGTTCGAAAAATAGAAAATCAATTGATTTGAGGCCCAGTAGTTATTCCCTCTTTTGCATAATATCAAGGCCCTTCTTTCTGATGTGACCAAGCCTTTGATGCCATAGTTCAGAGTTGATGTCCACAACTGTCATAGAAAATCCCACTTCACCAATATTTTCTACATTTTATAGGATGCCTACTTTATCTCCCTTTTCAATAACCTTAGAACCTCTCATGACCTTCCATGTATCTGTAAGAGAGGTAAGAAAACCTTGTGTATAGATCTGGCTTAGAGATATCAGATTTATTTTTAAATGGGGAACATGATGGACACCTTTTAGAAACCATTTAACACCTCATTTTAATGACAATAAAATGCTTTCTTTACCAATAATATCAAAATATTTGTTATCTCCTAAATATACTTTACCAAATTTACCTTCTTGGTAATTTGTGAAGTATTCGGTACATGGGGAGGCATAAAATGAAGTGCTAGAATCTAAGACCCAAGAATCTGAAGAAGTATCACATATTGAAAATATTAAGGCACAATCATCCTTATCATAGGTTGTGTTTTCTTTTCTTTCCCACACTCTCTCTTGTGCTTTTTTTTAGTTTCTACAATCCTTCTTCACATGACCAGATTTTTCGCAAAACTAGCAATCCCTGTTTCTCCCTCTTGACTTTGATCTCCTAGCTGATTTTGATATCCTATGATGGTTATTTATACCTATATCTTGGCTTCTTCCTCTATTTTCATTACTCACCATCGTTAAGGCTTCACCGGATAAAGACTCATCATTTTTTTCTCATATCTTCGCTGAGAAGGGTGGCTAAAACTTCATCAAAAACCAAACTTTTCATGTTGGATATAGAGGTACTAATTGTTATTACAACCTCATCACAACTCCTTGGTATGGGACATAACAAGAGAATAGTTTTTTTCTCATTGTCTTGTGTCATGCCCACCAAATTTGCTTGGCTAATTAGGGTGTTAAACTTGTTAAGGTGGTTGAGCATGGTTTCACCTTCCTTCATCTTGAGTTTGTACAACTTCTTCATTATGAAAACCTTATTTTAATTTGAAGTCATTTCATATGTAGCTTTAAGCTTGTCCCATACCACCTTTATTTTTGTTTCAGTTGTGACATTAAGGAGAAGACTATCGAACATCGAAAGAAGAATTATTGCCCTCACCTTCATGTCCAAAGTCTCCCAATCTTCATTTGAAATAGTAGCAGGCTTCTTTTTTTCCCCCTCTAAAGCAAGTGAGATATCTTTCTTGATAAGTAGAGACTCCATTTGTACCTTCCACAAACCAAAATTCTCCCCAGAGAGTTTTTGTACCTTTGACTTTTCCATGATTCCAAAATTTTAACCACTGAAATCTTCCAACGATAATTCTACCTTTCTCTAATACCAACTGTAAATATTGAAGAACGAAGAAAAACATTGAGAAAAGAAAACAAGAATAAGATAACAAATTTATTGTGGTTCACCACAAATATGGCTACATCCACATTGAGCAGAGCAATCATATTATTCCACTAAAATTCCTTTACAATGTTACAACAACAACAATATATAAAGGGGTTCTTGGAACTCTCAAACTTCAAAACTACTCTCAAGAAGGTGTTTGAGGCTAAGAAGGAAGTGGAGGGTACTCTTCTGGAGTTTTCCTAGGTCTTGTCGTTCCCCTTCTTTTTTTTGGGTTCATTTTTTGGTTTTCGGTTGTTGGGTGGTTTAGCTGGTTTCTGCTTTTTGTCTCTTGTTTTTTTTTGTGTTGGCTCTGGGTTTCGCGAGCTGGGTTACAATCCTATTTCAGTTTAGTGGACTTATCACCTATTTATTTATTTTAATGGTTTTAAGGGGTCTTGGGTCCCCTTAAAACCTATTTTTACTAGCAAAAAACAACAACAATATATACATGCATTGATCACTTGAAGGATCACCAAATTAGAGGAAAAAAAGAATGTGTTCGTTAGCCTTCAATAACTCAACATGTAGCACATGATTATCTATAGACAAAAGGATTCAATTTATATAAATTATAATATATTTAAGAAACATTCTAATTGATTAATTTATGTATTGTTAAAAAGGAAGAAAATAAAATTCCTACGGTTATGTGGAAAAGAAATCGTGTCTCGCTTTAATTTAAAGTGAATTCTATCCTTATTTTATCTTTAAATTCAGAAGTGATTGGTAGCAGTGAAAAACAATTTATGATCATAAAATTTATTCAAAGTAATGGCACCAACCCTCATTTTTTCCAAAGTGATTGCTTCTCATTCTTTACTCGTTCAACGTTTGTGGACGACTAATATGATAGTTGGCTTATGAAAGAACAAAGATAAAAAAGAACATGAAAATGACATAAATTTGTTGTTGGGTCCCTTAGATTGTTGGTCTTGTGGACGTCGTTAAAATTCCTTCACTCATTCATTCATTCTCATCCTGTCAAAAGTAGGTTGCAACCACCTGCATTCTAAAGAAAAAGCATGGGCTCTTCCCCAAAAAATAATAATATACTACTATGAATCATATAATTACAAAAAAAAGCTTTTCCTTAAATTAAACAAATACAAGAGATTAGTATAAATCTAGGTTTAATATTAGTTAGTTTAATATTAATTGTAAGGATGGGAGTGTAGGGGATAATGATTTTATATAAAATATTATTTTGAAAAGTAAATATAACGGATAAGAGCCACCTTTCTACTAAGACTTGTAATGTCTTATAACATGCAAGGCAATCAAATTAGATCTAGCTATTAGACAATTGGTGTCACAAATTATGTACATTCTTTCCATGTTAATTAGTTCACAATTAAAAAAAGCTACGTTGAAGTTTATGATACTCAATCATCCTTTGACACAAACAATAAAATAATTTGCCTATGGAATGAGCTCTTCCCATGATCCATAACATCTAGTCGGTATAGTATGTGAACTTACATATTTAATTTCTATAACATGCATACATCACATACTTGAACCATTAAAAATCTATTGGCACTCTCAGATTTCCCCTCATTGTAATAGGTTTGTTTCCAACATACAATCATCAACAAAAACATTCACCTTGGCATAGAAAATACAACTAATATTTATTAATAATAAAATCATGTAACTTTTAATGGAATATATACCTTCCCAGTAGAAGGACACACCTTTTCTTTATTCATCACAAGAATTCACTGTACAATTTAAACATATTAATCCAAAGTAAGAAATCTCATTGCATTATGTGTATCATGTCAGATAGTTATACCTCTTGCACAACAAAGGTGGGTCAAAATCTCAGTGTTTCGTGAAATATCTTTTGGACTTGTTGTACTGTAAACTCAATTTCTTAAACCAAAGATACTTAATCACCCACATCTAGTTTTCATGCCTTGCTATATATGTATCTATTATGCCGAGGACAATTTGAAATCCATAGGCAAACTAATTACATATATTCTTTGAAAAACTCTTCCTTTCTGGCCACCTAATAGTGATGTATTTGTAGATATTATGTGAAATCTTTGATTGACAATTTTCATTTTGATAAGAGCTGAAGTGTATTTTATTGCATCTTCTATGCCTTCATATTTTTTGTACTCTATCCAATTCTTATTTGATTTAATATTTATTATAAGAAAATATAATAATCGAATTACATACTGACAAATGACACAATATTGTGCGAAGTCGGTTCATTACCATAACCTTGACCTATTTCCATATACACATATTACTATACCATATCCAAGTTATTTGTATAATTCTCCATACAATCCAAATTTTATTGCACCCTTCATATTTTGACATTCATCTGGTTCATAGTTTTTATTGAACTATATTGTTCTAAGTAAGTCTCAAATCCATATTTTTTACTCCTAAATTTCAAATATTCAAATTTAATTCTTTGCTAACTAGTATGTATTTCACTAACCATAATGAGCTAACAAAATTCATGTGTTTAAGTGATCTATTATTATCTTCTTATAGTTAAAGACAAGCATCATTCAAATATCATTCACATTTATGTAAGGAGCATTCTTAGAATGCTTAATAAGAATGTCTAAAAAGAATCTAGATCTGCACATTCATCGTACACTACTTGCACCATTATAGCTTTTTATCTTTGATTACTAACACATTTCTAAAGTCATTTTTATCAACGATTGACTTGAGCAAATTTGTCTGTTAGTGATTTAACAGTCCTCTAAAAACACATATAAACAATAGAAGTCCTTAGAGAAATGAAAGTGCGGTAAACCAAAAAAAATAAGAAGTAAAATTACATAGATTATAGGATACACTTTATAGATGCAAAGATGATATATAAGCAGCAATTGAACTTGTGCAAAAAGATAAAAACACATAATAATCTTGCAACATTTTTCAAACAAAGAAATATCATTTTAAAATATATGATAGTCAAAATTGTCAAATTTTTCATAAAGTTATTCAAAATTGAAACTAAATATAATTTATCTATTCTGTTTACTTTTTTGAAATAACATTTTACTCTAAAAAAATCATATATGATTTATCCATTTAAATTAAATTACACTTATTTACATATTATCGAAAATTAATCATTTCCCCTTACACACTCATACTTGTAAAATTAATCTTAAAGTTTGATTTGTACTCTTCTCCTGCATTTGATTGATTTAAATTAATATTAAAGGAAATGACATTTTTCTTTACAGTTGTATGAATCGTCAAATACCCCACTCTACAGTTATTCTATTCTTTTTGTTTCAAAGAAATTATTGATATGGCTTGCAGCCTGGCTCAAAGTATGGCTTGCAGCCTGCTTTTGACGTGGTGATAAACTCTAGTTAAATGTACACAATGCAAAATATCATAAATGTACACAATGCAAAATATCATATCAGTAGAGAATGACATGCCATCGCTTTGGAAAGAGTGAGAATTGGTGCAATTATCGTACATGAGTATATATTGCTTTTCACTTTAGCATCGCTTCTTAATTTAAAGAAAAATAAGGTTCTGTTTGGCTTTAAATAAAAGTCAGACACCATTTCTTTTTCTTTAACGGTAGGAATTTTCTTTTCGTCTTGGTAAATAAAGCGGGGATAAATTTCTTTGCCGGATCTTTGCAGTATTATTGTATAGAGAGATGTACAATAAATTTGTTTATCTATTTAACGTGTCACCAAGAAAAGAATTGGATTCCTAGTTAAAGAGGCAAGCAACTAAGTTATGAACTTAATTAGAATATTTCTAAATCTACTTGTATTTATAACCATTGAATAATTTGATCTGCACATTCTCGTCTGGTACATTGTTCTTCATTGCCTTTCGGTATTCAGTTCAGGAGTTTTGGCATTACAAATGGATTATGATCTGGATGACTGGAAGATGATACTCGCCACAGTTACTCTTATAATATGCATGCTTTGGGACATTGCACTCCACGTAGCCACGGAATACCTCAAACTAAAAATAAGTTCCTGTATCCCTACCAATCTCTTTGTTTTAAGTGCCCTTACTATACAAATTTTAGGCTACGTTGAAATTCAAAAAGTCAAGGTTTTTGGTCACTCAAATGAAAAGGACTTAGAAATGTTAGTTAGTAAGCAACTGGAAATGGATGCTGCGAGGCTGACAATGTGTGTATTTGTGGGATGTCTTCTGCCTGGGATGGCAATGGCGGGCACCCAAGGGAGATGGAGCAACGTAGCCGCCTTGTTCGTAAGTTTGTCGTTTCACATCGCTACAGAAATTTATGCATTGCAGAATGTTAATGACTCCATAGTCAAAAGTGAAGCAGGCCCTTGGTTCGTGTCATCCGGTGCTCTTCTGTTAGTGGGAGCATCATCTCTCCTCCTTTTGTTAGGGGCAGTCATCTTGTCTGGAAAGCTTTCTCGTGACGGCGTCCGTTATGGTATTTCTGAAGTACTCTCTAAAGACGGGGAAAATGAAGGCGATAGGTGGAAGAAATTAAGAAGTGAGATGATGAAGTCATGGGTTGCAGCTCGTGCATGGAAGACACGCTACTTTATTACCAGTTCAGCTTTCAGTCCAGGTGCCGGAATGATTGTTACATTTTGTGTCGTCTTCATGGCTGCTAAAGTCAAATATCGTTTATCTCTTCTTCATCACAACCACGGAGGAGGTAGTAATCTGATATTTTACCTTCAGTCCATTTTCATTTTAGTGGGATGGATACTCATGCTCTGGAGATGGTTCAAGGCGGGGCTTTACTGTTCATTTTCAATTGAGAAAATGGATTTCATGAGGGCTTCCACCAGAGCAAGACATTTCTTCTCAGTGCCAGTAGCCGTTGTGGTTAACCTGATATCCCCTAGGCTGGCATTTTTTTTTCTGAATCCAAAATATAGGTTGAGAAATATTCTAGTTTACGTGTCCTGTTTTGTAGCCCTCCTTCCTTTGTCTGTTTTAATGTTTGCGATCAGTTTACTGTGTTTGTTTTGCTTCATCTGTCGGTATTTCTCGGTTCTCATACTGAACAGCCAGTTTGTTCAGCGTTTCTGCAAACTAGATAAGGAATCTGTTTTATCAAATGATGAACATTTGAAATACCACTCAATATTGGCTGGCATGGGGCTCTCTGAAGTAGATTTCGAGCATATTTTCTGGAAGGTAAATAGAAGATCATATGAAAGGATAAATGCGAGGATGGATAATTGTAAAAGGAGACAAGGCCGCAGAGGGTTGCTTTCAATAATGGGAAATGGTAGAATGGCTCAGAATCAGCGTGTTCAGTCCATCGAGAAGAGTTGGGTGGGAACAATATCAGTCATATTCAGTGCTATTGCTGAGCTTGAGATCGGTCTGGATATGGAGGATGCTTTGGTAGCTTACAGAGAGGCAGTGAATGTGCTGAACTTTGTAGACTACCCAGATAACATTGTTTTGGATCCCTTCAACAGCTTGAGCACGCTGAATTTTTATGCCTTGAGCTACAGCATACATTTTGAAGGAAAAATGCGTGAAGTGGAGACGAGGTTGAAGCAGAGCTCGGGCACATCTCTTGAAGAAAAGCGAGAGAGAGTAGACGAGATGCTTAGAGACTTCAGCCACAAATTGTTACGGTTTGATGAAAGAGCATCCAACAGTCTCTTGATGAGACTCGAGGAATGTTGTTACTATAATATGGAGGAATTGGGTGAACTGTTACGCACATTGGTGGGCCATGTCATTGTTTCTGGTTTGTTAGAAGCTCCTGGTCTGATACTGAAATGCACAAAACAGTGGGCAGAGAATGTAGATGAAAAGAAGATCGAAAGAGCCATTGAACTTGCAGCAATGGTGACTGTACTTCTCGAAAATGTAACTGAAGATGGAGATATTTTATTTAGCATAAATGAGGTGTAAAATGATTATTGATGATTGATTAAACAAGGTTCATTTAGTGAAGAGTACTTGATTTTATTTATTGTAATAAAAATAGTGTTTATTATATTTGAAATAACTAATGGGTATGTCATTTCAATTTTATGGTGGTTAGATTTACTGCCTTTAATTGTTAAATCTTCTAGTTTTTGGATATTGATATGTTTGTATGATAATTGGAATTTTTTTTATAAAATTGAAGATATTGAAAAGTAGCTGAAGAAAATCGTTGAATAATCAGCAGTCCAGCAACAAGAACATCAAGATATAAATTTTTATTTATTTATAATGATAACAAGAAAAAATAGATTATAGAAAATTGTTAGTATATTTTTATATTTATTTATATATCAAATTTAATAAATTTAATACACTAAATTGAGATTGGAAAACTTGAAACTTAATGGTTAGTTTCTTTATGATCGAAGTTTCTAATTTATGGAACCAGACGTATGAGTGGCATGTCGAAGTGGATGATGAAGTAGACACCCCTGCTGAAGTCAACATGATGGCATCCAAATTATATTTGAATGGTGGGGAAATCAAAATGATTTTGACAATACTCGCAAAGTGGTAAATTAATTGCACATTTCAAAATATGAGCCAAATTCGTGAGAACAGACACCGTAGAGGGAGGATTTGACATTTACACACATGGCATTAATGGGTGTAATGATGGATTAGACATTGTGCAGAAGGAGATGGACAAGTTTTAAAGTGGCATTACTTCCCAGCGAAAGTGACATTGCTTAACTAACAATCTTTCTCTCACTTTTCACAGCTTTCTATCTTATTGCCGGTTTTGACAAGGCAGCGAAGATGCGCACAAATTTCGCAGTGACAACCAAGCGGCAAATGAAATAATTCCTAGGTGCTGCTAGCACAGAGCAGATTGCAGGTTTGGTCAAAATCAAGACAGATGCAATGGTGAAGGCGGTGATGAGTGTTTTGGGCCCAAGATTCCAAGAATTTCTTCTCATGCACAGAGACAACACGACTATTATATCAATGGTGGTTGCATGGGGCTTAGAATTGGGCGAGTCAACAGATATAGTCAAGTGGGTGTGGAAGCTTTGTTCGCTGAAGACCTTTTGGGTGGTTTGGAATCTATTTTAGAATGGGCAGTGCTAGGCGTGGGCACAGACATCTCGGAATGTATTGAAGATGATGCCGAAGCAGAGGAGCATGGGACGATACCCTTCATTAGGTGGGTAGGCAAAGAGAGTAGTGATGCCTATTATGATCAAAGAAGGGCTGAATGGGATAAGATCAAAGAAGAGATTCAGAGCCATGCTGAACCAAATGCAACAATAGAAGTGGAAGCACAAGGGACAATTTCACAGAGGGAAAGAACAATGATGTCATGAAGGGCTAGGAATTACCCTGTTGTATACACAAGCGAGAAGGTTGAAGAGCAGGTGGTTTGGTGTCTTCTGCTTTAAATCTTTGAAATTTTTTTAAAGCTGATACTGTAAATTCGAAAATCATAGCCATATAGATAGTTTCCTGTTATGGTTTATAATGTTTCTATCTAGTTTCCTGGAATGAAGGCTTTTTGGGAAGTTTTTGAAATGCCTGATATAATACATCAGATTGTAAGCATGGGAAGTGCTGGCTGCTTTTTGTTCATAGCCGAGGGGTGGATATAGTTTTATTGAAGTAAACTCATGTAATACTTTATGTAATGCTTTTATATTAATAAAAAATTTCTATTACCAACCAAAGAAAATAAAAAAATTTAATGCACTAATACATATCTACAAGAAGGAAAAAAAATTCAGCTTGTTATAACTATCTAATCTATCTAGCAAACTGAATATAGATTTTTGCATAGAAATATATCTCCATTTTTAAATAATTATATTTAATATAAAACAACTGTTAATAAATTAAAAAATGAGTAAAATAATAATAATTTTAGAATTTGAACAAATAAGAGGATATAAAATATAAGAAATTGGGAACTTGCTAATATATTGCATGGGTGTGTATTAATTTAATCATCAAGGGTTGATATAGTTTTTAAAAAAATTAAATAAAATTCAATGGAAATTTAACAAATAAAAGGATAGAAGTCTAGCTATTGTACTAAACCAAAAGATTTTTGTTGCGAGCAAATTTTTGTTGTACACAATATTAATTTGATACTTTTAATTCAATTTCTCTCTATAAGCTTGTAGCTATGAAGAATCACAACAACTTGTGATGAACGATACTCCCCTTACTAATCCAAACATACAACACAACCGAGAAATAAATATAAAATTATGAAAACCGAGCAACTACAAGAACAAAAACACTTGCTTTCTATTAGCTATCTTCAATGAAATAAAATTACAATATTAAAAAAATTAGCATGTTACAGCCACATGATCATTTTCATGACAATAATTTGTAAGACAGAGTCAGAATCTACACTTTTGGAATTGAGCCCTAAAACCCCCTTCATTCTTTAAGGCCTTTAAAATTGAGTTCAAAGTTTTTGTACCACCCCACCAAAATAGAAAATTCAATATCTTCATAATCAAATTTGATCTTGCCATGAAAATTTACCAACATGCTTATATATCCAAAATGAACCTCCAGGGAAGCTTTGGGACAATCCGTGCTCAAACAAAAAAGCTTACTAAAATTAGTAAACTTTCCAAAAATAGTAACACTGCCTAAAGATAGATTTTATTGAACGAATAGACAACAATATTTTTGGGTGATGCAAGATTTCTCTTATACCCTGTATGCTCCTACATCACGGGGTAATTTGAGAAGTGACTCTGTCACATCTTAGGTGTTCAAAGGAAAACCAAGGTGGTCAACCTCTTCCTTTGATAGCCATGATGAAACTTAAATAGGTCATCATCTCCATTTGACCAAGTACTCTTCATATTTCTTGTGCTTTTGCCAACACGACGATCCAAGATTTCTTCTATCTCCTCTATAGTTGAAGCAGGTTTTAGAATATTCCACTGTGCATCTACTATCCCATCATCAAGACTTCCTTCACGATATTCTGTCAAATTTGAAATATTAAACACAGGTAAAATATTGAATTCACTAGACAACTGTACTTCATAAGCATTTCTTGAATCATGCTTCTTCAAGTTTTGCATGGTTCAAACTTCTTCATCTTCAACTTATTATATGTTCCCACTGGAAATCTCTCCTTTCTTAATTGAATTGTGACTTCATCACTAATCAAAAATTTCTTATATCTTCTTTTCTAATCCACCTTAGCCTTGTCCTGAACATTCATTTTATTAATATGTTTTCCCACCTCTTCAAGTGTTCTAGAAAATCTTCAACTTTGACATTCTAGTCTTCTCTCCTTTGTCCAAATTTCTTTATTTTGAAGCATCTCTAGGACTACTTCCATATACAATCTAGAATTGCGATTTACCAGTGCTCCTATTGATAGAATTATTGTATGCATATTATGCCTGTATTAAAATGAGATCCCACCCCTTGAGTTTATCTCCTACTAGGCACCTCAAGAGATTTTCCAATCTCCTATTTGCCACTTCTATCTGCCAATCAATCTGTGGATGGTGCACTGAGCTAAACTTCAAATCTATCTTTAGATTTTTCCACAGTGTCCTCCAAATATACCTGACAAACTTAGTGTCTATATCTAAAACTATGCTCTTTGGTAGTCCATGTAGTCTCATCACTTCTCTTAAAAATAGTTCTACCACATGAACAACATCAATAGTCTTTCTACAAGGAATAAAATGCATCATCTTTGAGAACATGTCCACCACCAGAAAAATAGAATCATGTCCTCTTTGTGTCCTTGGTAAACCAAGAACAAAGTACATGCTAATATCCTCCCATGGCCTCTCTGGTACAGATATTGGTTGATATAACCATGTATTCTACTTGTTTCCTTTTTCCATTTGACATATTCTAGAACTTTACACAAACTTCTCAACATCTTGTTGTAATTATGGCCAATAATAATACTCACTAACTAGAGCAATGCTTTTATCTCAACCAAAATGTCCAACTAATCCTCCAATATGATTCTTTTTTATTAGATTCTCCCTCATGGAACTCTTTGGAATGTACAATTGGCTAACTCTGAATAACATACTATCTAGGATTATAAATTCCAACCATCTAGTCCTATCTAGAGTAATAGGTTCTATGTAAGCTCTCCAATCCTCACCAAAATTAGGATCCTCAGGATACAAACTCTTGAGTTCTTGAAACTCAAAAACTTTGATCTACATCTTGTTAGTCCAAGTCTTGTACTTGTCCTTTATATGTGGCCCTTTGAGTCACCATTATGTTTCATGATTATCTTAAGTTCCCTAAAATCTTTTGAGTCTAGTCAATCACTAAGGTGTCAGTCCTGTAGTCCAGCCATGTTTTGAAAGGTGAAAGTTTATTTATTAACAAATTGTTTGAACAACCTTGAACAGCCTTGAACAGGTTTGAACTCAGTTCAAACTGGTTCAAGGTAGTTCAAGGCAGTTCATAAATTCTCAAAAATTTGGCAGATGGCTATGATGATTTATGTATCGAGGAATCACAGGAAATGTTGAAGTATCAGTTACAGAATTAAAGCAATTCAGTGCAGGAGAATTGTTAAAATGATGAGCCCGTGGCATGCCTAATTTTCAGAAATGTAAAGATGAAAAGTGGAAGCATAAATATTTGAACCCCTTTGAACATGGTTCAAACTTGTTCAAAGTGGTTCGAGGGTGTTCAAAATGGTTCAAACTTGTTCAAAGTGGTTTGAGGGTGTTCAAAGTGGTTCAAACTTGTTCAAAGTGGTTCGAGGGTGTTCAAACTTGTTCAATCGGGTTCAATGCAGTTCACAGGTTCAAGATGGTTCAAACATGGTACAAGACATATTTTCTAGTGTGTTGGAATATACTGAAAAGATGTCTCATATTTTATTACAGAGATTGGAAATGGCACAACCATCACATGATATAAATGATAAAATGGAGGGAAAGGATTCCTTACCTTTCATGTTGGTAATGTCAATTCATATCAATGATTAATTGCATGAATGCAATTATTGTATAATGCATGGAATACAGTTAGTGTGGGTATCTAATGAGGTCTCTGCATTAATGGAAAATATTGCAATTTTATTACCATGGCTACACGATAGAAACAACAGAAATGCTGGAACACTATAGTGACTGCACAGCTTTGAAAATCTGAAATTCATCCAACTCAATGTGATCGTGAAGTGATGAAATATTTTAGATAACCTAATGGGATAATTTCTGGTTTATCTAGACATTAATATCAGTTCTAAGAAACAAGTGGTGGTGGCAATGGTGAAGTTTGAGTGCAAAGAACGTGAAAGCTGCTGATAACATTAACACAAGTCTAATTTTTTTTTATAGTTTTATATGTCTCTACTCAGAGCTCCATAACATTTTATTCAGATATAATTTGACAAATCACTTCGGTGGAGTTGGGCGCCATTAGGATAGCTCCAACATATCCAAAAATTAAGGAAATCCAATGGTGGAATAATTAGTTATGCCCCCCTCACCGAGGCCTAATTTGACTGTCATAAATATTTTTAAATCCGCCTAGCAGAAAGAATTTTTATTAATGATTAATGTTTTCATATGCCACTTGTCTAAATATCATTTGAAGATGTTAAATTGTATCTTTATAAACTTTTAAATCAATAGTTTATAAAGATATCAAAATATAAATGAGAGAAGATCACGAGAGGAAAAAGAAAATACAGATTAGAGAGGAAATGATTTTCAAGAATCGGTTACAGTAACCGAATAACTACCAATAAGATATTATTTATTGGGGGAAAGTTGATGAGATGGGGTTCCGCTTCTTCTTTTTCTGTAGTCTGTGTGCTCCAGCAAGGAAGAAAGTTTTTTTATTGTAATTGGGGAAAGAGGGATTGAATGTAATATTTTTAGTTATGGTTTATGGAGGAGTAAATAGATCTTTGAGTCTTTTACTGTGTATTGAGGAGGAAGGAAGAATATGTATCAGATCTTTGAGTTTGAATATATTTTTCTGATTGAGAGTGATCTGTGAGTCATTTCAATCATCTTCTTATGCTATCATATTTGCACTCATGAATGTTACTAAATCTGTGAGTTTATTCATTCATGTATCTGAAAACAAATATTAAATCTTTCTCATGCTCTTACAGTGGGAAGAATAAGTGAATGGCCTGTGTGCCATGCATTTAGTTTTCTTTTAAATTATTAAATCCATAATCGCATTTACACTATGTTGATGGGTGAATGTTAGTATGCCTTTGTGTCTTCTGGTTAAAGACATAACCTATTTTTAATTCATTGTAAATCTTTCTAAGAGGGAGCTGTACCTCTCAATTCAGAGGAAAGTTTTCAATGTAATGATAACTTCTCCAACTGTTAGTAGCATTTGTACTTTCATCTGGGCATTATGAGTCAGTTTGTGTTGGTATTTTTAAAGTGCAAATCTATTTACTAACACATCTGTATTAAAAAAATTTGCCTCCTTCTTAGGGAATCTACAACCCTATTATACTTTCCACTTATGTTCTTCAAAACAAAAGTGTAACTTTGCAAAAAAACAACCTATTTTAAATGTCTTTGATTTAACTTTCCTTGAATATTCAAATACTGTAAAGCTTGATGATTAGTAAATAAAACAAAATCTTTAGGAAAAAGATAATGTCTCCACTTCCTCAATCCCTAAACTATAGCATAAAACTCCTGATCATAAATAGATTTTTTTTTAGGCATCATTCAAATTCTCACTAAAATAAGCAATGGGTTTATCTTCTTGATTTACAATCTCCAATGATATTTCCACTAGCATCACGGTCTACATGAAATACCATATTAAAATCTAGAAGTGTCAAAGAAAGATGCTCTATAAATTTTATTTTCAATAAATCAAAACTCTTTTTTGCTCCTACAATCCACTTAAACTCTTTTTAATACCCTCTAATTGTTTCACTGAAGGGTCCATAGATACTATTGAAATTTTTGATAAAATTTCTATACAAGCTAGTCAAACCATGAAAATATCTTACCTCAGTAGCATTCCTTTGACTAGGCCATTCAAGGATAACCTTTACTTTCTTTGGGTCTATTTTAAGATCATCTACTGAGACAAAAAATCCCAGGTACACTAACTACTTCTTCACAAAACTGCACATCTTTAGGTTAATAAACAACTTCTCTTCCCTTAACTTCTCAAAGACCCTATGAATATGCATTATATTCTCTTCCAATGTCTTACTCAAGATCAAAATATCATCCAAGTAAATAATAACAAAATTACTCATTCAGACAAACCATTTTGTCGAGGCTATGGTAGTCTATCTATGATTAAAGATGGTAAGATATAAAGGATTGACCAAGGTCTGCATTGAAAGAAACTCCCTTAGTATAATTAATTGTCTTAAGGGGGTTTCTCCCCCCAAATGGACTATAAAGGCAATAATTAAGGATAGTATAGATTTTCTAGAGGGGTTTGAAGACTATATAATATCTCACGATTATTGTGAGGGGAATTGTGTTTCTAACAACCTGGAAAACATGGGAGTTAGTGCCCATCATAGATTGGAGTGGAATATAAATGATCATATCCCAATGAATTTGAATATGCTCCTTTGTATTGATGCAGGTGGGTGGTAATTTATTATATGCTTTGGTAATGATTTAGAAATATGTGCGAGTGAATGACGGTATGC
This sequence comes from Thuja plicata, assembly GCA_018584345.1. NCBI lineage: Eukaryota > Viridiplantae > Streptophyta > Pinopsida > Cupressales > Cupressaceae > Thuja > Thuja plicata. The sequence continues at coordinate 13,337 of MU220702.1, read as the reverse complement.
AAGCCCCTTTAAACTTGTTATAGAGGAAGGTCTTTTTCATCTTGTGCATCCTTTGTAGCCCTAATTTTTTTGGATTTTGTTACCAAAGATATGAGGGGGATAGAAAAAGGATAGATCTGATAGTTTATGATAGATAGAAAACTACGAAGTCGATCTAGAGTATCATTTATGTAGGGGGTTTAACTAGTTATATTGAGAGGTTTCATTGTGTTGATACCATAATTAAAAAATATTTTCATGAGGTTTCAAAGGATGACCTTTTGCATGTGTATGGTTTGGAACTGGTGATTAATGAAGAGCTTGTTTCCCAAGTTTCTAAAGGCCTAATTGAGGGTAAGAAATTTTACAAGGAGAACAAATCAGCAAATGAGGCCGTGAGAATTTTTTTCCTTCCAGGCAAAAGAAAGAAGGTTTGCAAGAGCACTGATAGTCACTTCGGCAAACTCTACCTTCTTAAGCCTTGACTGGACAACACTAAGGTAATCATGTGTTACCTAAATTTAGATGATAAATTTGTTTAGCTACCATTTTATGACTATGAACCATTTCCACCTTGATAACTGTATTTCTACTCCATTTTATCTAGTATCATCACTCAATCACAGTTTAGGTGCCCATCAGAAAAATCCTCTTCCCCTATTTTACACGAGGGATTAATTCCTCTTATCATGTAACATGTGAAAGCCCTTCATGTGGAAAGTTTTCCTCCCCACATAACAAAGATTGAATACAATAAAAATGTAAGGGTTCACTATGGGGATACAAACTCTAAATGTGCATATGTTGACTCTGAGAATGAGGAGGTTTATCACATTTACAAGAAACAATTCCCATCAACCTATGAACCATGGAGCTCTAAACTCTCTTTTGCTTGGCGGAAGAAAATTGTATCTTTAGATGATGATTATTAAGAATAAGTCCCCTCTAAGGGTATCATTCTGGATTCCTTGGATCCTAATATGGGGAAGTGAAAAGGGAAAGCTAGACTTGGTAAGGTTAAGCATAAAAGAAAAGCCAATGTTTCTAGGTCCCTTTGAATGCTAGAAACTATTCTTCTTGGATAAAATGTCATCTCCCCCAGCTGCCTTCCAAATAGACTTATTCAATTCAACTCAACATACCCATCTTTTGCATTGTACTTTCTATTTTTATATTTAGCCTAGACCACTCTGTTTATACCCATACTAGGATTATTCTTCCTATGCAGTAAGGTCTCTTCAACCTTTGTCCTGAATTCTCTGGGTACATCCATGTTATATAATGAGTTCCATTTCCATCCTAGTGCTGGATTACCTAGAGGATATTCAATATAATCCCTTACATAAATACCCCTATTTAATCTAAGGTACTCAATAGATCGATCATCTTCAGTGATGTAGCTAAGAGAAGGATAAGCTCCCCATGAGTCTTCCCAAAAAAGAGCCCTAGCCCCATCTATATTGTCTCAAGTTATATTGTTCGTTATAGTTCCCCTACATTCTCTAATAAAGTTCCATACTCTTGATCCATTTGTGGTGACTACATGTCTAAAGATACTTAGATAGTCCCTTCAATCTAGGTATTTATACCTTAAGATCTTAACCCATTTAGATTCAAGATCTTTATACATTTTCAAGACTAATTTTGCTCCTAAACCTAAATTTTGCTTCTTAATATCTTTGATATTTAGGCCTCCATCCTCCTTTGCTTTGCATATTCATTTCCAAGCTATCAGTGCTATCATGGCCTTGTCATTTTCTCCCCACCAAAAGAAGGTTCTCAGTTTCTGGGTAATCTTATTTTTTATTCCAACAGGCAGGCTGAAGCACATCATTTGATAAATGGGGATCGCTATTAGGACCAATTTAATCATGGTAGTCTTTCCAGCACTTGTTAACCATTTACCTTTCTATGATTCCATCTTCCTATTCAAATTGTTTAATACATTATCCCATAGATTACTTGATCTATTTCCCTTGTCCAGTGGTAGTCCCAGATACTTACAAGGGAGCCTTCCCGGCTTAAAATCTAAGATCTTACAGATAGAATTTCCTAATGTTCTTAAATGATTAAAGAAAACAATCTCTGATTTTTCCTTATTGAGAAATTAACTTGACGCTTTAGAGTAATAAGTAAAAATTCCATTGAAGGTTTTTCCTTCTCTAATGCTTTCAGATCCAAAAATAAGATTATCAGATCTACAAATTATTGGTGGGTACATGGGTCTATATCATGTGTAATTGTTATGCCTTATAAATCTTCATCCTGTCTGGCTTGGGTGAATGATCTTCCAAGGGCCTTCGCCATAATGATAAAGAGGAAGGGAGATATGAGGTCCCCTTGTCTCAGTCCTTGAGATATATCAAAAAAACCCTCCGGAGTACCATTAGCGAGAATGGACATCCTAGGACTAGATATGCATTCAAAGATCAGGTTGATCCACTGTCTGGAAAACCCAAAGACCTCTAGACACCTAAATAAGAACCTCCAATCCAATTTTTCATACACCTTGCTAATATCTAATTTAACAAGCGTACTAGGATCCTTGTTATTCTGGACAGAGTGTATAGCCTCCTGAGCTATAATAACCCCATCCAATATTGATCTTCTGATATTAAGCTTGGAAGAAGTTTATTTAACCTATTATCCAAGGTCTTTGTTAGGAGTTTATAAATGGTATTAAATAATGATATAGGCCTATAATCATCAAAATTTTCTATAGTCTACTTCTTAGGCATTAGTTCTATAAAGGTATTATTTATTTCTCGTAAAATGTGTCCAGAGTTCTGCATACCTTCCAAGGCATCCACCACTTCATTTCCTATAAATGACCAAGATTTTTGATAAAAGTGTTGGCAAGTTGACTTCTTGGAGATGCATGACTTATTTTGTGTTTTCATCATGGCAACAAAGTCATATCAAGTTTTTGTCAAAGTAAAATTAAAAGACAAAATGACTAAGTATGGAAAATAGGACAGATAGAGTTATACATCGATCAACACATCAACGCACATGTGAGAGATCGAATCAAAGTATGTGTGTTCAGATATATGTTCTATGTGATGTCTACATACGAAGAAGTTAAAGACAGATCAGTACACTAGCAGTCCAGAAGACAGAGCATGAAAGTCGACTAAGTGTTTTGATCAGCGTAAATTATTTTATTGTGTAAAGACCAAGTGCCTTTGATTATATGTTTGTAATAATGTCTTTAGTATTGTTGTAAACATGCTTAAGACAAATTTCTTGGAAGCTTTGTGTATTATGTTTTTAGGACCGACTATAGTCTTGTTTTGAGTCGCGTCTATTCGGGTATGAACATATAAGTATGTAATGTAAAGTTATGTTACAAGTGTTGAATATATGCATGAGAAAGATATAGAAGAGCAGTATGATGAATTTATTATGAGATAAATCTCTTTAAGAGAGTAAGAGCATCAACGCATACACGGAACTGATTAGATAGCAGTGTCATCACAACAGGTCACTTTTGATATAGTGTATATCAACTATCAGAAGGTTGTAGGCTTCATCTTATTGGGAAGTGAGCCTACGCAGTGAACCATATACCTTTAATAGGGTTTTGTAATAGACTCCTAACAGGGTCATTGTACTTGGATTGTAAAGACTGCACCTAATAGGGAAAATGAACTTTAACAGGTTCATTATACTAGTGCAATATTTATGGGTACTAATTCCCACCGGGGTTTTCCTCTGATCAAGGTTTCCCCGTAATCATATCATGTGTTATGTGTTCTTATATTGAGCTTCAATAGATGTATGTTTAAGTTGCTCAAATATAATAAATATACAAACACTGATTCACCCCCCCCAGTGTTTCTAAAAATTGGTATCAGAGCTCCAGTCCTCTGAAAGAAAGTTTAACCACTTGAAGAGATCATGGACTCAGTAGAAGTAAAACATTTGAAAAAGAATGTTGAAGCAACTCTTGAAGATCTTGACAGATCTAAAAAAGAAAATGAAGAACTTAGACTGAAAGTTGATGGCTCACAAATGCTTATCAAGAAATTGAGAAAATATTTGAAAGATTGTTCTACAAGTGATTTAGGGAAAATGGTCAAAAATATGAATGAAGAGAACATGTCTGTGAAAGATAAAATTGAAAATCTAGATGAACAACTAACTGACAATCAAATTTCTATTGAAGAAAAGATCAAAGATAGAAAACAAATAGAAGATGAACTTTTGCAAGCAAACATGAAAGTCTTGGAATTGGAGAACATAAATAAGAAGATGGAATCTGAATTAACAAAAGCAAAGGATAAGATTGATAAAATCTACACAAGTTCTGATTCACTTCAATCTCAACTCAATGCACAAAAGTAAAAGGGTGACACTACTGGTCTTGGATACAGTATAGCACAAATTGAAATCAATTCATTAGAAGAAAGTAAGAAAGCACATGAAGCATCTTTAGAAGCAAATAAAGTTGAAAATATTACAGAGATTAAAATAGATCCACCTAAAGGAGAAATCAAGCAAGTTAACAGAACTTGTTACGCATGTAATAAACATGGTCATTTGGCAAGAGATTGTAAATAGGTAAGACCTTTCAATGGTTATTGTTACTCCTATAATAATTTTGGTCATAGGGCTATACATTGCAGAACAAATCAAAGAAATCAGTCACAGTAGAATCCGAGAAGAATGAATCAAAACAATCAGAGAAATCAGCCTCAAATAAATTTGCAGAACATTACATGTCAAATATGTAACTACAATGGACACACAGCAAAGCAGTGCAACATGATGAATAGGAACATTAGACCTCCTATCATTTGTCACACATGTGGAAAGGCTGGACACATCTCAAGGTTCTATAGATCCAAAACTCAAAAGCAAGAGGATCCTAAGAAATCTCTATTTGAAGAAGAAGGAGAAGTTAAGTTTGTTCAAGCAAAATAATATTCAAGAAAAATTTGGGTTGAAGTAAAGAAGGAAAATTATGTTGACAAAGTAGTTGATGCATCTATAGTGGACGCATCCTCTATTTCTGGTTGAATAGACCTTCTTGGTCTTAAAATGAGATATTCTAGCTCGGAACCCCTGCGCGGCTAGTATACTCACCTCTGAGTATGTGCCTATGGATTCATTCTTATGATCACATGACATAGCAGTATGCATACACGCATTGTCTATAATAAATTCAGAAGAAAGTTTGAAATTCTCTATGAAAATTGTGTACAGTTGCAAACATTAAATGCAGTAACTTTTATAAAAAGATGTAAGTGTTCGATTCTCATCACATTTGCATTCGAGATTACATAATTTGGAGAGCATAGGAGCATAGAGCATCAAAGCATGGAAGCATAATAGATTTGGTGGTTAAGAAGCACAATTAAGAAGTTTGGAACGGAACCCTAGCAGTCACGCCGTTTCAAATTTTCGTGAAACCCTATTTAATCAATCATCAAGTAAGTATGGCGACTCCAGTTGTATTTGAAATTCTAGAGAGGAAGAGATTTGTATTTAAGAGGCATCCATTTAAATCCATACTAGATGATGTGGAAGGAGCTTTAACCAAAACCCTGTTAGGAGTTGTTCATGTAGAAGACATCCTTGCATACATTTATTGTAAAAAGGAAATAGTTGGAGATAATAGTATAGCCACTCTCATGGCTTCGATGATGAAACCAGACTATTCATTTAAGGATGAATACACACACCTCACAGAAAAACCTATCTTTGAGTATTCAAATGCGCACGAATTCTCCAAACCAGAATGGGTTAAAATCTTGTTGAGCAGGATTCATGATGATCTTTTCTAGATTGGTGAAGTCCTCGTCTGTATTACTGCAGACCTAATCCATGAATTAACTATACTTCCTAAGACTGGACCAGTTCTACCTATTAGAAAGGATGTCAATAAACAAGTTGAGCAAGCATGCCTATCCAGAAGTGACAGGCATGGTATGATAGTTGATCCTATCAAGGAAGATGACATAAAGCTTCTAACTATGATCCTTGGTTACAAGTTCCAGCATGCAAGCAGATTAAATAGTGTGTTAGCAGCCACAGTTCTAGCAGCTATAAGGATGGTGAAGGATAACACTCAGTTCAATCTATGTGAGATATTGTGTGGTCAATTGATGGATAATATTTGAGTTATCAAGCATGACAAGAACAAGACATTCAGGTTTGGGTCTCTGGTCATCTACTTGTACTTCCACATTGTTGGTAAGGTTGCTAATATTTACCTAGATAGAAGCAAACCTACAATGTCTCAAATTTCACTAAAAGCCACATTAGAGA
>MU220701.1:60291-79461 GCA_018584345.1 Thuja plicata | reverse complement strand
TTATAGAGTTTTAATTTGTTTTAAATCATTACTTGAGGGTCAAGCAAGTATATTGTAATTGTTTTAAAGCATCCTAACAGATCTAAAACATAACTAACTAAAGATCAAGGTCAAGTTGTAAACCTTGAATCTAGAGTTAACTTGAAAAGTGTGAATCAAGAATGGACCTAGATGTTCAATCATTGTAATAGATATAGTTGAGAAATTATTTTAGCCACAAAGAGCATCTAAGCAACAGAACTGAATTCATGCAAAGTTCAGAAATAGATCATATCAGTTCTCAAGAACACAGACAAGGCTACTGACGAGCAGAAATAAGGTATCATTCAATCACTCAAGATGATTACATATACATTGTAAGCTTTATAGGATCTGTTATCAGCAATTAGAGATTGCATATACTATCATATCAACATTTATAATGTAGTTGCATTCTAACAAGTGCATCACATCAGAAATCCTTTAGTAGAAGGTGGGCTTAACAGTTCTTGACAAATCTCTTAACAAAGTGCACACTTAACGGTGTTGCTAAAACTTCAAACAAAGTAGATCCTAACAGGTCTCCACTCTAATACTCCTAATAGGGTAGATCATCAAAAGTGATCAAATTGTAAGCCTTAACCGACTCCCTTCTTATCTGTAGATAGTGAAGTTTTGTGGGTGACATCCCCACCGCAAATTTTACTTCCTAACAGGAGTTTTCTGCGATATCATATCTTGTGTTATGTGTTATTTACTTTCATGTATGTTTCTTGAATGTTTACACATGTAAATAACTTATGTTATGATTTCACATACATAAAAAAAGATGAACAAATAGATAGGCGAATATACAAATTTGATGACAAAAAGGTTAATGGGCTAATCATATAAAAGTTTTAGAGGTACTGATTCACCCCTCCCCTCTCAGTACATCATTTCATTAATTCCAATAGTAATGGCTTCTAAATTACTTGGCCTTGAATTCCTTAAACTTAGTGAAAATATCAGTTTTAGAATGCATAAAATAAATCCAAGTGTATCTTGATACATCATCAATGAAGAAAACATAATACTGAGATTTTCCCAAATAGTCAACATCCATTAAACCATATATTTTAGAATGGTCTCTTTTCCGTACAAACTCCTTTAGGAAATTATGATCTATTCTATTTACCAAACACACAATGCTCGTAAAAAATATTTTACTAATAGAATAATAAAAAATATCATCAATGAATTTTTAATTTAGAATGGTCTTAAGACCTTTTCACCTATGTGACCTAATTTATAGCGCCACAATGAATCTACATTTTAATGATAATTGCATTGTTATAATTACTCAAATTAGAGGCTTTAGCCTTAACAAAATCCCTACTTGAGATCCTCTAGCTATGATTCAACTTGGACACAAAAAGAATATTTACCACAAGTCTTGGAATATGTAAAACATTATTAAATAGTTTTTATCCTCCCATAACTGAATTACAACTTCACCTTTCTTTTACCAAAAATCCTCTTTATATTTTTTGCACCAAGGAAAACCTCTCCCACATAATATTCTTTGTAAAAAAAACCACTCCTTTTGAGGAGTCATGGTGGTAGGAGCAACTTGAATCAATAAGCTAATAATCATTACTAATTTAGTGTTAGATGAAATGAAAAAAAAAACATCATAAGCATCATAGGATGTCTTTTTTTGTTGAGTAATACACTTCTTCACATTCCCTCTTTTACCACAAGTCCAATACTTTACTCTTTTTAAGAGTCTTAGAGCATCCTTTAGACTCATCCAACTTTTAATCCCTATTAAGCCCTTTCTCTTTGTACCTTCCCCATACACGCAAGCCATCTTGGGAGCTAATATTCATGGAATTTCTCCTCATATATTCTAAAATAAGTGCAACAATGAGGCTATCCATCTTCAAATATGTAACATGCCACCACTTATGACATTGATTGGATTTTTCCAAGGTTTAAGAAAAGAGAAAAGAAACAATATACACTTATCCTAATCTTCTATCTTAACATCTACTAATGAAAGATGAATTAAAATTAGATTAAATATATTTAAATGCTTAGTATTAGATTCACCATCTTTCATTTTTTAGAAAATACAACTTGGGCCTCTTGAGATATAACTTATTGGACAAACTCTGAGTTTGATATATATTACCTACCTTGTTCCACAACTTCTATGTATATTCTTCTGTGGAGACATCCAAGATGAATTTTTTTGTAAGAAATAGTTGAATGGTTCCTCATTCCCTCTTCTCCAACTTCCTCCAATCTTCATCAATCATGGTAAATGGATTTGTATCTTGTGGAATTGACAACAACTAGTTTCTTTCTTCCAAAAGATCTTCCATTTTAGTTTTTGCATATTGTGGCTAGTGTCATTGATTTCTCAATATATGTGCAAGAATTAGAAGCCATTACTTTCAATCCTCTTCTCAAATCTACAAAACCACACAAAAGAATCTCCCAATGTAGCAAAAACCCTTCAACACTTAAAGAAAAGGTGTCCCCTTCTCAACAAAATTATTATCTCTAATGTCAATTGTTGAAAACAAGGTGAAGAAAGCTTGTAATTTCAAGTTCTTTACGTGTTTTCAAATCTAAAAATAATATTAATAAATTTCAAACATAAATGTGATTGTACCATTCAACATAAATGAAAAATCAATAAATGAATAAGACACCAAATTTACATGGAAAACCCCTTTTGAGAAAAAAACTCCTCTAGAGAAAGAAGGAAATAATATTATTAATCTTCAAAAGAGAGATAACAAAAATAATACACTTCACTTCTCTAACTAAACTCACCAACACTTGGATATTTGCAAATAACTCATACAAAACTACTATTCCATGGCTCCACTTTATAGAAAAATGAGAGAGGGAAAACTAGCATTGTTTTCTAAAATAAGACGTAGAAAACTACTTGCAATAACGTATGGCTAAGAAAGTGGATAGCCATGAGACACAATAATTTATCAATTTTCTTTAAATGGCTCCAACATAGGTGCCTATCCATAACCACTCAAATATTTAGCTTCTTGGATGCTCCATAACTCCTTTATGACTCTTCAAATCGCTAAAAAGAAAACTTTCACCTTCCAATGTTGGGTTCTCAAAGCATGACTCTTCATATCCAAATGTTGAAGCCTAAAGAAAGATATTTTATCCATTTTGACTTATCCTTATCACCATTACAGGTTCACCTCTTGAAAATGCAATTACAATTAGCCATAGAGTACAAATATTAAATATTTTCTCCCATTTCTTAAGGAACACTTTCAAAGGAACATTGAGACATGTGAATGAAATAGGATTTGTAAGGTTAATGTCACCTTATCCTAACAAGAATAAATTACCACCTTTTGGGAGATCTAGTGAGATAAGCTTGCTTAGAGCTAATCCAAAATTTCCAACCTTATTGAGATGAGAGATCATGTTTCTATATGTTTAGAGTCTTTCTTGAATCAATGAAGAATAAACATCATTATCAAATAGAATACATCCTAGAAAAAAAAACATATTTTGATTCACATGCTTCGTCCATTTATAGATGATAGTTAACATCCTTTGTCACCAATTTGCCACATTTTGCCACATGAGTAGTAATAAATTGTTGAATTGTCAATCAACACGAATATCTCGCGTGAACTAATTTCAAATCATACGATATCAATACACCTCTTCAAAACATAAGCAAAACAAGATGAAAAATGACACGTATATACAAATTTCACCATTGTAATATTAGTTTAAGTTTATTTTAGGGATTTTATTCCCTTGGTGGTCCAAATACATGGTCAATAAAATGAATTGTAGAGGTGTTCTCTCCTTAGATTTCCTTTTTACTAACTTTAGTCTTTTTTAAATATAGTAATATATATTTTATAATTGTGGAAGGGAAAATAACTCAATGTGAATTTATTTAGACTAATTTAATATACACAACCAACTAGCAAACAATTAACCTAGATAAAAAAATTGTCACTAATATCAAATAGTGGAAATTAATATTCAAATAAATGTAAAAATTAAATTGCATTAAATTATTGATACATATAATTTTAATTTTGACAAAGATGTCACCATGCAATATCAAGAATCCATTTATTATGTTGTCATATCTTTTTGTAATATCATTTTTGAGTCCATCTCATTATTCTTGGAAAGTTCCAATTTTTTTGGAGAACAATATCTTTATTGAAAGTGAACTTTGACAGTGGTAGTGAGTTCAAGAAATCAAGATGGGTTCAATGGTACATTTTTACTCTAGTTTCAATATTTTGGGCGTTCTCCACACTTCTTGGAGAAGTTTGCCATTTTTTTTGGAAAACACCAATTTTCTTAAAGTTCGATATCTAGAGAGCTTAAAAATGTTTTGGGGTAGTGGAAAATTCATATTTGGTCCATTTTTTCATGACTTTGGATGCATGTGAGAAAATTAATAAAATAATTAATTAGTTAAATGCTAATTTATCAAAAAAGTAAAAATTGGACTAAAAAAAGGGTAAAAATTTTATTGAATACCAAAGAGTACAGAACAACAAAGGAAACAAAGAGCACTAAAGAGCTTTATCCTGGTCAACAAGTTGAGCCAGCTTATCAAAAAAGTAAAAATTAAAAGACAACTTATATTTAATTATTTAAAGGAGGCTAAAGTCACTTTTAGGAGGGAAAATAAAATGACACAAATAATATTTATTATTCCAAAAGGTTCTTATAAAGGGGGATTTTGAGGGGGTGAAAAATCATTCTAAATACATTTTGAAAATTCTTGATTATTTTGAAGAAACTAGATTCATTCTTTAGTCAAACAATGAAAACCCTTTTGGCCATGAGTTTTGTGGACACAAATCCATGTAGTTGTTTGAGTGAATTCACGTAGAGTTCACCATTTTGCTAATTGTTCATGTCATTATATTCTACAATATTTTGGGGTTTCAATTTTTTTTTAAAGTTCACAACCTAGAGATTTATTGAATTTTGCAAGCAAAAATAAATTTGTAAGGAAAGATTGACTTTTTATTGTCTTGATCATGCTATATTAAATTCACGTGCTTCAAATGTTGGCTATTGTTTGAATGAAGACACCATAAGTGATGAAGCATTGCATTGAACATTATTTGTGAGAGTTTGATGTGTACTATAGCTAGTCACAACTTGTATAAAGGTGTTATTAGAATTTTTGGAGTTATGATGAAGGGTTTGGGTTAGTTGAACTGAAGTTACAAGTTCTGTGTAGTCAATATAATAAGGAGTATTCACCAAAGCCAACTATAAAGTAGTTCATATGTTCAAACATCTTTGTATGCACATATCATAGTTGAAATACCACAAGTCGACCACTTAGACCAAGACAATTCACTTCTATAACCATGTATGAGGCAAGAAGGTTTGATTTATCAAATTTCTATTGTATATGAGAGTCTTCAAGAATTGAAGGTTAGCAAATTTACATTTCAAATATGCATTTGCACAATAAACTTTTATCAACAATGCAATTGTTGAATGCCAAGTGTTTGTAAAAATGCCAATGACTATCTTTATGTATGACAATTGTTTGTGATTATTTATATGACATATATTGATAGTTGCAACTTTTCCAAACCCTTTAGATCATGCTCATTGATTACTTTTATGATTTCTAAATAGTTTGACAAAATGTTTGTGAGTTATATATGTTTGTGGAAAGAAATTGGTAGAGGCTAATGGAGTGTTTAAACCTATCACTCACCTAAAGACATGATTGCACACCTTTCTAGTTTATTTCCATGTGTGAAAGTGATCTCTATGTGTGTGTATCTAAACCTAATGCATAGATTTGAACCTATAACTCATGAACTTGATCCAACACAACTTTGTGGTCTAAAACTTGTTCACCTATATATTTATGTTTTTAACATTGTAAAGACAAATGATGTTTATAAATACCTTTAAGGATTTTGCTAGTTTGAGAGGGCCCCTCCTCAACCAAATGTGTAGATGGATTGATTCAATGTTGATGAACCAAAGTTGATAACAAGAAGCAAGCATAGAATATGCTCCTAAGATGATGATGTAACACTAATGCAACCCATTACTTTAATCGACTCAATCTTGTAAAAAAAAAAACAAGAAATTAAATTCTAAAATTTGAAATTTGATTTTGGGGTTGAAATCCACAAACATGAAGATAGTGTCGATTACTTTTGCATTCAATTGACAACCACAAATGATAGATTTGAGAAAAATAATAATTTATTAAAATAAATGACATTACCATCGAATTCAATATCCAATAAAATATTTGCCCAACTTTCAGACACAATATATCATTTTAGACACTCCCAATACAATTAATGACAATCTAATTCCCGCAAACCCAAAAACATAAGAACAAACTAAATATACAATCATCCGAATAATGATAGCATAGATATTATCATTTTGATGAAAAAGAAAGTCTTACATTTGCTATTGCTGCAGACTATAATTTTGGAAGTCCACCATAAATGGCATTGATGCGTATGTACTACGTAAAACTCTACCCCCACTTATATCTTATTAAAATGATACAGACATTTATCAAAGTTCCATAATAATCTCACCAATATTAAATGATTTAGATGTACTCTTAATGACGCCAAAAATTTCCCTTCAAATTTAAGGGAAAGAATCAATCAATCCGAGTATCCGTGAGATCTACTCTTTTTCTAGTATTTCCCAGATATTTTTTTATAATCTGTATTCTGACATGTTGCAATGTTTCATGTCTATCTCACATGCTTTCTGCGATCTGAACTTTTCTACATAGACTGATTACTCAATCATTTCAATGTATGAAATACATGCACACTGTTCATATACAATCATAGGGTGTTTGAGAGGACAGAAATTTCTGTGCATAAATTTAAAGGAGAGCAGGGGACAGGCCCCATAGAGACAAGTGTGTGCTCAGCTCGAGTAACGAAGAAGATGCAGCAGCAAAGCCCGTCTAAAGAAGAGGAGGCTATGACATATGACGAGGTCTCCATGCAAAGAAGCCAACATTTTATCAGTGCTTTACAGGTACTCCTAGTTTTCTTTATGTTTTTTTTTTTGAAAATCTGTCTCGTTTGCTTTTTATCCCAATTTTACTACTATGCATTTTAGTTTGTTCTCCTGTTTGGCAAAAGGTTGTAATCTCAATTCGCTTGTTGTTTTAGGGATAACCCAAACTATGTAGATCCAAATTGCGTTTGAGTGTAGTTTGAGAGATGTTTTAGAGACAACTTCAATTTGTAGCTCAATTATCTCTGGGTTATTGTCGTTGGCGATGTTTAAGAGAGCCAAATTTTCTAGTTGAATTTACATTTGGGTATTGTATTTAGGAATTTTTTAGACTCCAGGCCAATTTGTGTGACCTGGTATTCTTTTTGGAGACTTTTTGAAAGCTCGGTCAGTGGACTAATCTAATGTGCATTTGGGTTTTGTTCTTGTTGACGCGTTAGAGACAGCCAATCTGTGCTCAGGAATTTTTGAGACTAAGCCAATTTATCACTTCCAATTTGCATTTGGATAATGTTCCCGGAGTTGTTTTAGAGGCTTAGCCAGTTTGATAAACTGAGTTTGCCTTTGGGTATTTTTCTTAGAAAAATTGTAGCCACAAGCCAATTTGCATTTGTGTATCGTTCTTGGATATGTTGTAGAGACAGCCAATTTGTTTATCCCAATATGCACTTATGTATCCTTCTGAGAGGTGTTGTAGCATCTAAGAGAGTATTGTCTTAGAGGTGTTTTACAATTTAAGCCGTTTTGTCTGAATCCGATTTACATCTGGGTATTGTTCTTCAAGACGTTTTAAAGATTTGACTAATTCGCTTTATACAATTCGTTTTACGGTGTTGGTCTTGGAGATGTTGTAGGGATTTGGCCAATTTATTTGATCCTTAATTAACAGGAAACTCAGGTTCCAGGATGCCCTGCCTGAATGGGCATTTCCTACTAACCATATATAAATGTAATATACCTGCACCTTTATTAACATGGTCATGCATCCTATTTCAGATAATGTTCTCCAAACCCGAACTCTTCTGGGTAGCTTCATTCCATTTTGTGGTGAGTTTAGTCTTTCCAATTGCATTTCGATATTGCTTCTAGAGATACAGTTGATTTATCTATACCAGCCTGCATCATTTTTACATATTTTTTAGGAAAATCAGAAATGTTGCCATTCTAGATTTCTTATTACTTACATTGCTCAATCCCCTTGTTATGGCTGTTTTTTGTATATCATTGTGCAAGTCTTTTAGTTAGATGTTGATCTTTACTATATTCCTTGAAGAGTCAATTTCAATTTAATTCCACCTTGTGTTTGGGCGTTTTCTTCAATATATTTTGAGTTACCGTTGATTTTTTCTTCTTTCAATCTGCATTATTTTACTGATTTTTCAGGATGCCTCAAATGGTGCAAATCGAGTTTTCTTTAGTCCTTCCTGTTTCTTGTTCCCTTGTCCATTTCTTTTTACAAGTCTTTTATGTGAGCGTTGGATGTAAATTATAGTTTTTCCTTGAAGAGACTTTGTGTTTGACTAATACAATTTGCATTTGAGTATATGTCTTAGAGTTGTTTTAGAGACATGGCTGACACATTTGTCTCAATTTGCATTATTTAACAGAGTTTTTATTGATGTTGAAGATGCTGCCATCTACTTTCTTTTCTCCTTGCGTTGCCAAATTACCTTTCTTTTTCAATTGAGGGTTTTAACTTCTATGTAAAATCCAGATTATTTATGCAGTCCGATTCGGGTGATGTCTAGGCTGAAACTTCTTTGGTTAAGAGCTAAGGACTGAGTGGTATCTAATCTGCCAAAGTTGCCCGAGGTACAGTGCTGGCCTTATCCCCTTATATTGCACCTTTAAGGGATTTTGACCTTGGTCAATGGCGAAATCCAGGAACATACCATATCTTCACCAATTGAACTATGACTCTTTGGTTTCAAGTTTCATCATATTGTTTGTGCTTTTCATTTTGCATGTCTTTTATATGGATGTTAAATTAACCCATGTTGTCTTTTTTCACCATCTTGAAAAACCATGTTTCGTTTTCTCTTTTTCAACTTCCCCATTTTCTTTTGGTGCTACTTCTTATATATTCATTTTGTGTGGTCCATTTTTAATAGAAAAAGGCAATCTGATTATCTTGCATTAGCAAGAGGCATTATTTCACTAACATATGCTTCTTTCTTTTTAAGATTGGTGCTGCGGTTGTTTTGGTTGCCAAAGCTTAATAATTTGAGGAAAACATGTATTTGAAATTGAATTTGAAACCCAATTACCTGAGCTTAGAGGAGTTTCACGACTTTCCTTTTTTGATTCTTTTTTTTTCTTTTCCTGATGCAGGAGCTCAAGAATCTAAGGCCACAGCTGTATTCTGCGGCAGAATATTGTGAAATGTCGTATCTTCATAACGATCAGAAACAGATGTACAATTTCTACACTTCTTGATGTTGTCACTGTATGTTTTAAATGGTTGGTTAATGGCAAAATCTTATTCTTAGTTGATCTGGATACTACATTGAATAATAAAGCCAAATTCTTTTCTTTGAGGGTAGTCAGGAGAGTTTCACAGTTTCTTTTATCAAATGACCTGGTTGCTTATCTTGTTTTATGCCAAAATCTGTAGTTAGTTATTTTATAGTTATAGCTCTATTTACCAACTGTTGATCAATAAAAAATGACAAGCATGAGTAAGAGAGGGAAATGTTCAATTCTGATTTAGTTTGCTGATGGTTTATATGGACTTTGAATAAATATAACCCATATTTGTTTGAACAAAGGTGAGACAAGTGCCTTTTGGAGGTGATATTTAATGCAGTTATATGAAATAGTAATATCCATCTTATTCGAAACAGTTTTCTAGGGGGACATGATTTAATTTAGTAAATGAAGTTACTGGATATGCAATAGGAATCTCTGTGGAGGTCAGATGTTCCAGTAACTAACTAAGCTCATTGCTGATCATTCTGTATCATACAAACCAGATCATTCTGGGCTCCGTTGTGAATCTAGTTTGAAATAACTATAGCCTGTTTGTCATTCCTTGGTTCTTTTCAATTTAGAAATTGAGGACATCAGATATATCATTGCTCAATCTGTGTGTGAATTTGCTATCAGGATTCAACTGTTTAGTTTTCGAGTCAAACTCATTGACCCATATTTCATGAGAAGTGGTTCACAAGAATCCATCACTCATGAGAATGAATGGAACACTTAAAACTCATTGCATCTAGGTGATGCTCACAGAGATGAGTGCTAAGTGTTCCATTCATTCTCATGAGAGATGGGAGAGATGGGTTCTTGTGAACCACTATTCATGAAATATGGGTCAATGAGTTTGACTCAAAAACTACACAGTTGAATCCTGATAGCAATATCACAATTTGACTTGCTGTGGAAAATATCTCCTACTTATCAATTGCTCAATATTTCAAAACTATAATCTCTCCATTGTTTAGTTGTACGGTACTCTCAAAGACAACATTTAGTGCTTTTGGTCATCACCAACTCTTGGGAAAGTACAATTCATTCATAGATATTATTGCACTTAATGATGGAAGAATCTATACCAAGCTCATGTTGCATGTGAACTGCCATGTATTGTTGTGTTTTAAAAGGTCAAATATTTAAGTTTGAAATACATTGTGACAAAATTTTACAGGTTGTAAAGCATATTGTCAACTGACTTATCATTTTCAAGGACCCTTTTGGTAGAGCTTCGTGAACTCAACTGCCCACATAACTAAAATGTTGTTTTCTATCTATGATAAAGAATTCAAAGGGTAGTAGCACATTTTAGACATGTAGTGATTGCATTTTTAGTTCCATACATGGTTTGCAGGAAAATAAGTTATAGATATGAACCTTAAAAAAATTAAACATTTGAAGAACTAGATGGAAAATATAACTGCCTATTGAGTTGTTTTAATGGAGCTTCATCACATTTCTTTGTGTAGGGTATTGAACAATTTAAAAGAATATGCAGTAAAGGCATTGGTGAATGCTGTTGATCATCTAGGCACTGTTGCCTACAAGCTTAATGATCTCCTCAGTCAGCAAACTTCTGAGCTCTCAAATGTGGAACTTCGTATAGATTGCCTTGATCAGGTACTTACCTGGTAGATTCTCAATGAGGACTTGAAAATAGCATTCCTGACTGGTTATTTCACGTTGCAGCACATTGAACCAAGACACTTTAAATTTATTTGTTATGTTTTGGGTTCCTATTTAAGTTATTACATATGCTCACACCATCCAGAATGACATTATGTTTTGCAATCAGCACATTGAACCAAAACACCAAAATTATATGTTAATTTTGGGTTGCATTTAAATATTACATATTCTGACCACATCCACAATAACACTATGTTTTGCAATTTCAGAGACTTCATACATGCCAAGAACATACTGATAAAGAGGGAACCAAGCAGCAACAGCTGCTAGATACTGTTCCAAGATATTATAAACACTATGTTCTCCCAAGTGAGTCCTATATTCATCTTTACTTGACCTGTTTGCAACTTATTGTACAAATTTAAATGAATCTGACTTGATCATTCTCTTTGTTTAATGTGAAAGGCCCACAAACTGGACGATTTGATCGCGATGAAGATAAATTGTCAAGCATAAGTCAGGACAGTGAGCGGGCGAAACCTCAAGCAGTGCCTTTTGGTATCAGTCTATTTCGAGTGGATAAATGATGCTATCCTCTTTCAGTTTGAAACAAGTTCCTTACTCTTCTTTGTAGGTCTGGTTAACATAAGACTTAGAAGTTCCCTTCTCCATCATAATGGGAACTTTCTTATGTTTATAAATTATTTTGTATGAACCTAGGATTTCGTGGTGATGCAATTCCAGGTACAAATTCGAATAGATCTCTCTCGTGGTATTTAGCAGCAGAGGCTCGGAATACCTCATATGGAAATTCAGATACTTCATTTAGGTATTGCCATGTAAACATACAAACTATAGATCTTTGATACTTATTTTGTTTTATGCTCATTAGTTATGTGACATGTCTACATTTCTTCAAATGTTGTTGTGAAGACAAGCAGTAACTCTTATTGTAGAAAATATTTTACATCTTGTCTGATGCAAATATGATTTGTCCATTATTGACAGCAATGAGTTCCATTCCACGTCTTCTACTGTGGCATCTGAAACATTTTACTTTCCAGGTATGATTTATAGAGCAGTTCTCCTTATTATCCAGATACCAGAAAACATATTATAGCAGCAAATAGTAGGAAATTTAACTATTGGTCCAGACCATCAGGTTCAGTCTATGTGTTGAGAAGATTGTTCTCATATAAAATTGTAGCGTTAAGGGGATTCCTCTCCTATTCATGTTATTTACGGGTCAGTTTTCAGTATCACAGCTTCTGAAATAATCATGCCGTGATACTTCTTGTTGTCTGATTATAGAAAATGAAGTTTCCATTACATCAGTTGCTTCATCATCTCGCCAGTCAGCGATTGGGATCCCTGGATCTACTACTCCTCCCAATTCATTTGGTGCTGGACGACGGGTAAGCTCAAAAGCTCTGACAAAAACAGTGCAGTTTGTGCTAGACTGTTCTGATTGCACCAGTGATCATTCCAAGAAGCCAAAGGAAATTAACTCTTGTCTGCCTTTCTAGCACTTATATCTTTATGAATACAGTCAAAGTGAACTCTTTAACAATTACATTGCTTGATAGTGATACATTGCTTATATAGTCCTTTGTATTCAATGTTCAAGAATAATCATAATTTCAATAATCTCTTTTCTGTTAACGACGGTTGCTTTGTGGTGCATGCTGACCACAACTGTTATCTCCAACAATTAATGTGATATCACAGTCTTTTCATCCTTGTAGTAATTCCTATCTAGATGCTGAATTCTTTACTCTTATTACACTTATCTAAAACTATGACTTTTGACATGAGTTTGAAGCATTTTAGAGAGTCAAACTAATAACTTATCTCAACGGTTCCAGAAAAAACACGAAATGCTTTTTGCTCCCTGCTTGGAAATCTGAAATCAAATATAATATCAGATTTTGCCATTTTTTCATATATTCCATCCTTCTGATCAACATAGTTAAGATTTATGCATTTTGAACTAAAATCAGTCTTCATCTGTTCTCTTAGCCATGCAAGTTTGATGGAGGGATAACATTATAAGTTTCCAGTAGAACTTTTAACTGCAGATATTTGTTAATCTCTAATCCTTGTTTTCGAGCCCTGTAAATATATATTATCATTAACAGCTAGCCACATGGAATGGATGATACACATTTTGAGTGTACCAAGGCAACTTTGTAACATATCACTTATATGGATAAGATACTATCTCAACATGTAACCTTTTCAAGTCCCTGATTCTCATCTTGTAAGGATGTTTTTTCGTCTGTTGATTTCACTTACTCATTGTTTATGTAAAAGCTTTGGATATGTAAACAGATATGCAATAGTCAAATAATGATCTTTCAGTTGGCACCAGAACACTTTTTGTACTGCTGGGGGACCGCCTTACTGGTATTGATTACAAATTTATGGAATTAATATGACAAATTATATGAAGTAAACCTTCATTGAAAGTTTCTTCTCAGAATTATCTAGTGACTTTTGTATCTTGACAATGCTCTAAACTTTTCAAATGGTTTCTCCAAAAAAGATGTTTATCAAATCATAATATGTATGCTAAATTGAGAAGCACTGTAATACCAAAAACTGATACCTCTATGGCTTGGATGTTGATCCAGTATTTTATCTATAATTATAATTTTTATGGATAAGCATAACTCATCGTACAAACATTTTCCCAAAATTGAAAAACTAAAGCACTTCTATATCTTCAAAATTTCTAAATTTTTGTAATAAGCTACAAATGAATTTTATGGAACAGAAACAAATGCTCCTAATTTTCTGTGTGCAAGTAATATGTTATAAAATAGAAACGACGTTGTGAAGAAATATAAAAACAAAACACTATACATGAGGCACAAGCAAACATTTGCATATAGAATCCTCTGGCAGTAGAAATAACAAAGTCAAGGGACTGCTATTCCTTGTGGCACAGTTTATGACAGAGTTTTAATAGATATGCAGTCACATTAGAATAATTACACTGCTATTGCATATTAATAGTGAAAATGATATAGTGGGCTCCTCTGTTTCTACCTAGACTCCCTATCCTCTCCAAAAGGGATTTCAAAGATGACTTAAAGGTCCCTTCTTTGATTCCTCCCGTTGTTACTGGAAGGAAAACTTTTTATGTCAATTACATAAAGCTCTTTTCCCTTGCTGCTGCAAAACCGAAGGGACATTGACTGGTGCCTTTGGTTGCTCTCAGTTCCTTGGATCAACAAAAACCATCACCTGGTTGAGAAGTGGATGATATACATATGTTAAATTTTATATCTTTTGGCCCTTATTCACTTGATTTCCCATAAAATCTGTCCACTTAAAAGTGAACCATAAGCTGATTTAAAATTTTTGTATTAGAAGATCCAGATTCGCTTGTCTCTTAGAGGGTTGGGAACATTATCCGTCAACCCTGCCCCACAGTACAGCAAGGAATGCAAAGGATATCACACCCTTCAACTCTTCCCTATAATGAGACAGGGAGTGCAAGAAGGGTGCTGCCCCTTGAGCCTGCTAGTACCATGACAGGCAAGGTTCACCATTTATTGGCCTTGCAAGGAGTGCTATGCCTCAAAACCTCAAGGAGTTGTCACCTTGATCCTGCAGGGGAGGGAGAGAGGTTTGGGAAAGGACATCTTGGTTGGTTCCAGCTACTGCTGAAGAGGCCTCTATATTGAAGTTTGAACTATGACCTGCATCAAATTTGTTGTATCCCTGATGGATATCTTTTTCTTTATATATATCTATATTTCAAATGATCCATTTTGGACCGACATTGCCAATACTTATATTTTACACATCTTCTATGTGGGACAGAATTGATGAAGTTGGCAATGTAAAACATGTTTTCCTTGGATGCCTACTGATTGGTTGAATCATGAATACCTTGGATGTACTTGCTATTTATTCTTAGCATGCGTTTCAAGGGGGTGAAAAAATGCTTGGAATTTTAACACTAGATGACATCAAGGAGTGGAATATAAAAGTGCAAAATGGATGTTTGTAGTGAAGCCTTAGCATTAAGAGTTGAGTGTATTTATGATTCTCAAATGCACATGTTCTGAATTATGTACACAAGCATAACCACTGAATTAAAAAATTACACTATCAAATTATGTTGTGTTTTTAAAATATGTGCCAAACCAATTCAAGCACATCGTAAAAGGAAATTTTCTCTTTCTTGGTGATTTGCATAATGAGGAAGGATCCCTTTAACAGTAAGCGTCTCATGCCTTGCACAAATATATATGGTGCAAAACTCATGTGCACCACTAGTCTTCAGAGTTTTCTAAGTTGATTAACCGCATCACCTTGTCATTTTGGTTTATTGACTTCATCATACTTGAAATACCGACTCACATAAAATTCTATTGTTTGTTACTATTTATGCATTAACAAAGAAAAGTAAATGGTGAATGAAACAACTAGTATGGTGACATATCAAGATTGTAACATCCCATTTGGACCTCTTAACCCAATCTATTTTGGACCACAATTTAATTGCTGCAAAGGATTAGTCAGAGGAAGTGGGTTTATTGATAGTATTATTTGCAATTCGTTTTGAGCTTCTCTTGGAACTAACATTCTATATTTCACAAAGCGAGTAGTGGGGTCATATTGGGGCATGTTGTTATAGACATTTGAGATGGTAAACACTAAGCTCATTGATATCGTGGAACAAAAGGACTCGTAGGAGGTGCAAGAGCCATTCATCGTAGCAAGATGAACAATTGACAGTCTCCTAATATAACACAAAGAGAGATCACCCATTAAGTGCATGGTAGTCTTTGAATCAACCACCTAGACACTGGGTCTCATGGTCCACAATTTTTAAAACATCATGATTATACATAAATCTCAGAGGTCCAACCACAGTTACTTTGTACTAGGGAGACCATCAACAAATGCCACTGAGCATATGCTAGTTCAAAAAATAGGGGAAGGGCTGCCATTGGTGATGCGGTACCCAAAACATCTAGTGGCACAACAAATAGTTGGCAACGGTTCAAATGGGTTCTTAAGTGTGTATGTGCCATTAGATGATCTAACATGATTTTTTATCACATGGTCTACACAATCTCACAATAGCTAAGGGATTTGACATCGCACAGAGCTATGCAAGCGACACAATCCTTTAGCTTAGTTGGAGATTGCATAGTTCTACCACTGGCTAACAAGTAACAACACTATGTTTGATCTCCTAACCACCACTAGGTGACTTGACCACAAACCAACCAATGACACATCATTAAGAACTTGCAACGCTGACAACACTTACAGAGTGTGGGAGTTTGACATGTCACTTGTTTATGTCATTCCCACATCCCAAACAAATATAAATGAGAGAACCTGGCATGATATACTTGGAAACCTCCAAGACAGCAACGCAATGCTATTGTAACACTTTTAAAGGAACTTCATGCAATTGTGTTGGTTGTTAGATGAGTTAGGATTTGATGAATAATGCACTCCTAGGCTAGTGATGTGCTCTAACAACAATTAGAAGTGCATGGGCTCCCAGATCAAATAAGATTATTGACCATCATTTTCTCTAGCAAATTAAGCCGTGTGATTACATATAAAAGACTAATAGAGAACTTAAAAGACTGTAAACAACATCATGAAAGCACAAGATCTTCACATGAATTCAATTGGGATGATGCAAAATATTAAGTTGATACAAAGGAGGGTTAGGGATTGGGCTCAACTTTGTTATAGGCATGAGTGGTTAGAAGGGATCCAATTAGTTCCTGTGCACAATTCATAATTGGGATATTCAAGCTTTGAACATGATTTAGGTTTTAGTCCTTAATATTGAGGTTTATGGGTGTTAGGGCACTTCGAGAGTACTCAACCTTATTAATGTGACTTGGCACACATGGCATTATGACGTTATGTTGAAATGTCAAAATACTAGTGATAAAGATTTGCTTTTCCAGTTTATAATTATTATTACAAATCCTAATATAAAATTAAACAAACTCAACAACTTCCTATGAAGCTTCATACAACTCTCAACTTTTTCTTACCATACACAGAATGGGACATCTGATTGCCATTTCTAAAACAATATTACATCGTTAGAAAATCTTCGGGAAATAAAATAGGAGTTAATCACAAGCAAGCACTAAGCTTTTGAGCTGAGATTCATATTGATGGTATCTAGTTAGAAGTCCTAATGTTCTTGGCCTACATGCCCCAAGTATCAATTTTTATTTAAGCATTTGAAGAATCCCCCCCAAGCCACAAGGTCAAGCCATTCCTATCACACACCCCTACCATGGACCTGTAGAGTTCTTAACTTATTTCAGTTTTCATCTGCAATTAGATGAGGCACAACATGTCAAAACCTCCACCAAGTGGATTGGTCAACCAAAATCAAACTAGGGATTTAGAGACATTGTAATTCCTTCACATCCTAATCCAAATTTACTATAGCTACTTAACTATGAGAACAAATATTATCCATTTTGCCAATAGTGAAAAGGGCTCTAATTGGAATTCAACCCAAGTACATAGTTTGTTGTTCATCTCAACCACCCTCTTAACGAAGTATACAATTTCAAGGTGGTGTTGTAAGGTGCGTGGCTTCAACTATTCAATACACTTTTGAACTCTTCTTGCCAAGTCCTTATTTTATCCCATGTCTTAGACCAACACATTGTTCAGAGTCAACACACACGCTTGACTCAAGGAGACTCAATCGTAAGTATAGGGAGTGTAGACCTTATGGCAAGACATGTTGTCAATTAGTGCCAAAACACTTAGTCACTTATATGAATACAGTGTTGACCGAGCCAGCAGCTTGAAGTGTAGCCCGAGCAGTTGCAGTGTCGATCGAGAAGATAGTGGCAAACAGTATCACCCGAGTCACCAGTGTTACCCGAGTTGCATACCAGCTCCGAGTGATCATTGTGACCCGAGCACCCAGTGTCACCCGAGTGCCAGAGTTGCCAATTCACTATGTCGCCCGAGTGTCAGCATATTGCCCGAGTGTCAATATATCACCCAAGTGGATTACTGGACCCGAGTATCAGTATTGGGCCGACTTAGTTCATATTGTTTAATACTAATTAATATGTTAAGTAGCGGACTTATGAAGGTAATTGATTTGGATAAGATATATATGTAAGGTACTTTGTTATCCAAATTGAGTAAGTAGTAGAGAAGAAGTGAGAACACATGTGAATATGAAATAGCAGACTGATTAGAAGGCTACAACAACAGACTCATCTATCACATTCAGGTGATCAGTATTATCTCAAAGGATCTTATTCAGAAAATCAGAGTTGCATAGCAGATCATCCACTGGTTCATCCTAACAGGTGTATCAACAAAATCCTTTAACCGGGTGGACTTAACAGTCCTTTTCAAATCTCCTAATAGAGTTGCATACTTAATTCTATTGTATAAATCCTTTCACAAGGTGGACCTAATAGTCCTTATTGCTCCTAACAGGGAAGGCCATCAGAAGTGGTCAATTGTGAGTTTTAACAGGCTACATATATACTGCAGTACTAAATCTTGTGGGTACCATCCCCATCCCAGTTTTACTTTCTATTTGGAAGGTTTCTGGGTAACCAAATATTGTGTCAAGTGTTGTGGATGTTTATTGCTTTTCTATTCCATGCATGCAATTAGATTAGACAATCTAATAAAGGATAAAAGAGAATAAGTTTTATTGGTTCCTGATTCACCCGCCCCCCCCCTCTCTCTGTCACCTAGCCTCAATATATTTCCAACAATTGGTATCAGAGCTAAAGGTTCTCTTGTCAGAAGCTTAACAGCTTGAGCAAAGATCAGAGGCAATGGAAATATACAGACTAGAGAAAGCCATTGAAAATAAAAAGCTAGATCTACAAGTGGCCATGGATCAAATCAGAAAACTCAAGGAGTAGCTCTCTCATTCCCTGAAAAGAAGAAAAGATTTAGCAGTGCAAATGAATGATAAAAATTACATAGAAGAAAGAATTGAAGATTTATGCAAAGAAAGAAGTTCTGAAGAAGCTGATGCAGCCATTGAAG
>MU220701.1:49830-60241 GCA_018584345.1 Thuja plicata | reverse complement strand
ATAAAAATTACATAGAAGAAAGAATTGAAGATTTATGCAAAGAAAGAAGTTCTGAAGAAGCTGATGCAGCCATTGAAGACCTACTTGCAAAGAATCTCAATTTACATGAAGAAGTCAGAAAGTTGAAAAGAGAACAAGAAATTCATTTAGTAAGAATATGTTAAGTCATGGAACAAAAGAATCAAGCAGAAAATGATAGAGAAATGGCACAAGAGGATAAGAGATTGCTAAGTACAAGATTAGAGGAAAAAGAAAATGAAATCCATCATTTATCACTTCAACAAGCAGATATGATAAATCAACTCAATAGTTCAAATCAAGAAGTTATCAATCTAAGGACTGAAACTGAAAGACTGCAGAATGATCTCAATACTGAAAAACAAACCAATGAGAGTATGATGAATTCACAGGTAAGCATGGATCAGTTGATAGAGCAAACTCAATTCAGACATCATGGACAAACTGGATTAGGTTATACTGAACAAGGTGAATCCTCACAGCAAGGAGCTCAAAAGAACAAGTAACCTACATGTAATCATTGTGGTAAGTTAGGGCATACATCAAATAAGTGTTGGAGCAATGGAAAGTCAAAATTTAATGGTAAATGCTACAAGTGCAACAAACATGGACATAGGGCAAGTGAATGCACTGAGAAACCTAAGTTTGAAGGAAAATGTTTCAATTGTAATAAACAAGGTCATAAGTCTTCCGAGTGCAGAACTAAGAAATGGAACCCTGCTGAACAACTAGCTAAAGCAATTTTTGGTTGGGATTACAACACATGGAGTAGATGTTGTCATTGTGGTGAATATGGGCATATTGGTGCAAATTGTGCAAAGACTCACCTCAGAAAAAGGAATCCTACTAAGAGATGTTATGTGTGTAAACAACTCGGTCATCTAAGCAAGAATTGTATGAACAGAGAAAAAGTGGATACTGGTTTTGAGAAAGGCAAAGCAAAAGTTTCTGAAATCAAAACTCAGATGAGTCAGCAGTGGGTAAGGAAGTCTTCTGAGAATTTAGACCAAAACAATGAAGGATCGAATGGCACCCAAAACAGTGAACTGGGTGGATCCACCATCTCCAAATAAATATGCAAGGAGATAACTGGAACTGTGCATACAAGCCATCATACATCAGTTCCAAATATGCTAGCAAGTCCAAATCTGCATATTGATGCACAAGGACACATTATGGTTCTAACCGAGTAAGGATCTCAATTACAACCAAGTTACTCAGGCTTAACCGAGTTAAGTCGTGTTGTATGGTTTCAAAGATACAAGGTTAGTTTTCGCCGAGCTTCCGAGCAAGCTTGGGAGAACTACCTGAGCTGTCACAACTACTATGTACGGAGCATTTAATGAAAACCTATGATGAAATTTCTCATAAATGGTGGAGTTGAAGGGTTATTGTTTACAGTTTACAGAGTGATTAAGAACTTATAGCGATTGCAGAGCGAATTTGTGTTTGAAAGCTTTAGTTACAGCGAAGTTTTATCAATCCTCCGAGCGTTATGGCTTCTTCATCCAGCAGTAAGGTTAAGAAAGGATCCGAGATGTTAGTAAGGAATGTTGTCTGCGAACCGCCAAAGTTCAAACTTCATCCAGCGATTGCAGAGGAGATAGATCTGATGGGAGCCCATTCCCAAATTCCTCCGAAGGTACTGTTGATTAACGACATCCGAGCTTTCTATCATTGCACCATTCAACATCTAGGCACATTGGAGATGAATCAATCATATGAGAAACTTTGTGTGGATAAAAATCTGAAGCCAGAACACAAACACCTCGAAGTCAAAGGTTTAACCCACATTTTGCATATGCGGCAGAACTTTCAGATAAAGTGGATTAGGTTTGTTTTGAGCCGTGTTCACGACATACATCTCTGGTTGGAGCAACCAGTGAAGATCACTAAGACAATGGTACACTGTGTGACAGGGTACCCAATGCTCGACAAATCCAAGGCAACCAAAACCCTACCCCGGGATGACCTAGCCAAGAAGACTCTTGCCGAGTGGGACGGAAGAGGCTCATGGAGTCACAAACATGGAATTGAAGTTTGGTATTCATGTGATTGCACACAAGATATACAGTTCTAGCTTACCAAACTGTGTACCATGTGAGGCTGTGGACTTGGCATACAAAGTGGTCAAGAACAATCTTTCATTCGACCTTGCCGAGTTGCAGCTCATCCAACTGAGCAAAAACATGGAGAGCATCCGAGCATCCAAGACCAATCCGTGTAAGTTCGGTTCACTCTTGGTATGCATATTCTTTTATGTTCAAAAGTTTTTCCCTTCCAAAGGCACAGTTGTCTGGAAAAAGGACAGACCCATAGTTTATCAGATAAATGAATTTATAGCAGAATTAGGAGATAATTTTGAGAGCATCATGGATGCATACTTTGAGATTTTCAGACAGAAGATGCAGAATAGATACAGAATTCCAAAACATTTGGTAGAAGACTATAAAGATGATATTTGCTTCCTAGTTGACTGTGACAAAGCATACATTCAAGCAGTCAAGCCTAGGGTTGCATGGGTGAAACCTTTTGCATATGAGGTTAACATAAATGAGACCAGAGACATCATTGAAGTTCTTGTGAATGAGCCTGTTGATCCCAAAGCACTATATTTTGGTACTTATGAAGAAGCAAAGGGCAGAATATCTTTGGAGATTGTGATTCCTAATATCTTGAAGAGAGGAAGGAAGAGAATTGAGAAGATTGGAAAGAAATATGGCAAGTCTTCTAACTCTCCTCCTTCAATCACTGAAAGTAAAGGGAATGACATAAAGATAGAAGATGATGAATCTGAGAAAGAAGAAGAAGAGGTAGAAGCAGAGCCTCCTAAGAAGAAGAGGCTATCCCCCAAGAAAACACCTAAGGCCTCTACCCCTGCTTTCACTAGATCCAGAAGAAGACTGAGATTGCCTAAGGAAGATGAAGAAGAAGATACAGTCATATTCAAGAAGCCACCACCTACATTTGAGCAGAAGATTAAGAATTGAAAGGAGGTAGTGGTATGGGATCTCTCAAATCACTGAAGTATTCTACCAGAACCAAGGATGAGCAGAAGATGATTGAGGATGCATTAGTAGAGAAAATGGCAAGATGGAAGTATGATCCATCTGAATTAAAAAGCCATATGATTGAAGACCTTCTCAACGCAATCACAATTCATTGGCACAATGTAGTTCAGATTGAAAAGGACATCAGAATGCAAACCTTGAAGCAAGTCATGTCTACTATGACTAGTAAAGAGGCAAAAGATGCTATGATTTAGTATGAGAGTAATCACAGTCCAAGGTTTAGGAGTTTTCAAATCTTGAGCAAGAAAATAGAGGATGTTGTGCAGGCCCCAACAAAGATATGGAAGACAGTTTTTGAAATCAAGGAAGAAGATAAGGCAGAGAAATAGGGTACAGACCCTCATGTACAGGTCAAAGATGAAGAGTTACCTGAGGTTCAGACCATTGAAGAATCTAATGCTGAACATATAGCAATAGAAGTGATGACATCCTTGCTCCAATCACCTATTCAGAGTGTGTTATCTTCGAGCAAGGAAAAGACTACAGAATCTACATCAAGTCAAGTAGGAACCGAGCATCAGGCTCTACCTACTACTGGGCCAAGCCAAACCGAGTCATAGAAGGTCCTTGTGAATGTTTCTACAGTTGATACAGATTCCACAGTTGGTGTAAAGAATGTCAATGACCTATTCCAACTGAATACTGAGGAGAACACTGAGGATGGAAAGGATAAGGATGATGATGGGAAAGGTAAAGAAATCATTCCTTCACCTCATCCGAAGGTCAAGGGTAAAGAAACAATCACCGATGAAATTGATCTTGAGGAAGACATTGTGATTCCTAATTGGGATCTTTCTAACCTGACAACCGAGCAAATAGATATACTTGGTGAGCTGTGGAAGAAAAGAGCAAAACAACAGAAGCTCCGAGCTGAGAAGAAAAGGAAGAGTATTGGAAGATATCAAAGGTATATTCCTTGATTCTCTAGAAATTGAAGTCAATGAGAATGACTCTATTATGGACCAACTTGTTGACATAGTTCACAAGTTCAACACATATCTTAATGGTTAGGGGAAATTACTGCAGAAGGCAGAAAGGAAATTTGAGAATAAGGTTCTAGAGAATGTTGCAAGTAAGATCAAGTGAAGCTAACCACTCTCATTAGCTCTCTAGAAACCACTGTGAACAATGTTGTATCATTATTTGTAAAGTTGAGTGACACTTCCAACTTTACCATGGAAATAAAGAACAAGTTGACAAAGATAGACAATGATTTGAAGGCAAGTGCAAACCAGTTGGCACTTGATCCAAGTTCAAGTTCAGCACATTTTGTAAAGATCAAGTATCAGACTGATCTGCAGGCAGAGTTACTAAGGGAAGAAGGTAGAACAAGGGAATCCCTTACAGCTATATAGAGCCAACTACTTCCTCACATGGATGTCATGCAAAAACATATTGCTCATGCAAAGACACTCATCCATGATAACAACTTTTCAGTTGCAGAGCTTATGATGGAGTTGTCAGCAGAGATTCAGATTGAGTTGCACATCCTGAAGGTGTTGCTAGATAATTGGGACAAGACTTTGTCTCAAATTTTGAAGGTACATTGCGATTTCCTATCATCTTTTGGTATTACCTTGTAGTTATGCTTTTTGGCATTTGTGTCAAAAACAAGGGGGAAAGTTAGAAATTTGTATACAAGGAGGAAAGATAGAGTTGTATATATGAGGAAATACATGTACATAGAAGAAGAGATATATATAGAGCAGTGTTACAAAAACAGTTTTGAAAATAAAAACTAGAGTCAGTTGTAACCGAGTTACAGAGCAGTTGTCAAAACCCGAGCAAGTACCCAAGCACATGTTAAGAGGGAGTTTTGACTCAGTAGTTTGATCAGTTTTTTGGATATGATAAGTGTTTTTGGCCACTAATGCCAAAGGGGGAGATTGTAGACCTTATGGCAAGACATGTTGCCAATTAGTGCCAAAACACTTAGTCACTTATATGAATACAGGGTTGACCGAGCCAACAGCTTGAAGTGTAGCCCGAGCAGTTGCAGTGTCGACCGAGAAGATAGTGGCAAACAGTATCACCCGAGTCACCAGTGTTACCTGAGTTGCATACCAGCTCCGAGTGATCATCGTGACCCGAGCACCCAGTGTCACCCGAGTGCCAGAGTTGCCAATTCACTATGTCGCCCGAGTGTTACCATATTGCCCGAGTGTCAGTATATCACCCGAGTGGATTACTGGACCCGAGTATCAGTATTGGGCTGACTTAGTTCATATTGTTTGATACTAATTAATATGTTAAGTAGCCGACTGATGAAGGTAATTGATTTGGATAAGATATATATGTAAGGTACTTTGTTATCCAAATTGAGTAAGTAGTAGAGAAGAAGTGAGAACACATGCAAATATGAAATAACAGAGTGATTAGAAGGCTATAACAGTAA
Source organism: Thuja plicata (assembly GCA_018584345.1). Lineage (NCBI taxonomy): Eukaryota > Viridiplantae > Streptophyta > Pinopsida > Cupressales > Cupressaceae > Thuja > Thuja plicata. Next base: position 54,757 of record MU220701.1, on the reverse strand, counting down.
AGGAACAGCAGAGACTCATCTATCACATTCAGGTGATCAGTATTATCTCAAAGGATCTCATTTGGCAAATCGGAGTTGCATAGTAGGTCATCCACTGGTTCATCCTAATAGGTTTATCAACAAAATCCTTTAACCGGGTGGACTTAACAGTCCTTTTCAAATCTCCTAACAGAGTTGCACACTTAATTCTATTGTATAAATCATTTCACAAGGTGGACCTAATAGTCCTTATTGCTCCTAATAGGGCAGGCCATCAAAAGTGGTCAATTGTAAGCTTTAACAGGCTAAATATATATTGCAGTACTAAATCTTGTGGGTACCATCCCCACCCCAGTTTTACTTTCTATTTGGAAGGTTTTTGGGTAACCAAATATTGTGTCAAGTGTTGTGGATGTTTATTGCTTTTCTATTCCATGCATGCAATTAGATTAGACAATCTAATAAAGGATAAAAGAGAATAAGTTTTATTGGTTCTTGATTCACCCCCCCCTCCCCTCAGTCACCTAGCCTCAATATATTTCCAACAAGGGAGAGCTATAGCCTGATGTAGGAGCATCTAGGGTGCAATGGCTATCTTGCATCAACCAAAAAGGGTTTTCCTTGTTTGTTGTTGTATTTTCCTTCTTTGCAAGGGTCGAAGGTTTAATTTTCAAATTTTTGCAGTTGATTCATGGCCAAGTGATAACATCACCTTGAAGAGAATTTAATTGGGTGTTCATATTTCAAATTGGGGGAAGATCCGAGTTCATTCAGACAATTCATATAATTGCTAATGTTAAGTCCTATTTGGTGTACTGTAAAACTTCTAGGATGATTTGGATCCCTATCAGATCCCTGCAATGACTTTAAAGTTGGTTGATGAGAGGTTCCTATGGAGTTTTCCACACTGCTTGGACTTACCTTGGTACCCTTGAAATCTTTGTGATCCCTTGTCTATCTGGATTCCTTGTAGCACCCTATGCGAGTCGATAATATCTACTTACCCCTCGAATCTCCAAAACATTCTAGTTTCCCTCAAAATCTTGCAATTTTCCCTTATAGCCTATTTTCCCCACATAGCAACTAAATATTAGAACTTTCCTAGTTATAAGGACATATCCTAATACCCTTCCTTTGAACATCCACTGTTCTCCTTATACCCTTTGTTTCTCCACAAATTGGAAGAATCGTGGAAATTTCAATGCTATGTGGACATATCTACATACCCCCTTGGATTCTCACAATTTTGCTAGAACATCGAGAAAGACAGGGACAATTTTAACTACCCACACAAAATTTCAAGGGTAAATGGAGGCTTGACACATGTCCTAACAAGCTTGGACTTGGGTTAATAACCTCTATTCCATTATATACTCTAAACAAGGTTTTGAATTCATTTTTGGAGAACCTTTTGGGAGTCTTCCATAGGGGTTTCAAGTTTCTTGGGCAAAGTTAGAGGAATTGAATGATAGGAAGTTGTATCATGTTTCCTAGCTTGATGGATGTGAAGTTGTAAGGCTTGAATGCTAAGGCTTGATATGTCATTGTAAGGATTTGTAAACTTACTATAATATTTTGTTGGTTAACAAAGTAATTTTTAGTATTGTATTTGGAAATGTGAGTTGTGTGTTTTGGCTATATGACTAGGAAATCTCATAAGACTCCTTGGTAATGATTGCATCAAGCGGTATCAAAGTCAGAGTTTTCTTGTTGGGCATGCATTTGAGGGGGTTAGGGTTTATTGAGTATGTTGATATGAGTTGTGTGAGTGAGTTGGAGAGATGAGGTTACGTTGGCTATCCTCCAACAAGGGTCAAGGTTGAGTAGGGTATTCCTTGCAACATCCTAATACCCCTCAAAATTACACACATTTCCCTTAGAGCCCTAATTTCCCCATAGACCAAGTCAATGGCAGAACTTTTCTAGTCATATGGAGATATCTTAATATCCGTTGAACTTTTGCATTTCTACTTATACCCCCAATTTCTACACAAATAGAACTTAAAACTTTTAGGGGTAAGTGGACATATCCACATACCCCTTGAATTTCCACAATTGTTGCCAAAACATCTGAAAAAATAAAAGTGATGGTTTTGACCATCTGTGAAGGGATTTCAAGGGCAAATGGTAATCTAGAGTTTAGTACCTACATTTGGTGATTAGAGAGCTTGTGGCTGAGGTATTCAAGGGAGCTGGTGATTATCTGGAGCAGACTTGTGAGTTTCCCTTAGTGTTTATATATATATATATATATATATATGGTCTGCAATGCAAACAAATTTCTGATATATAACGTCTGGACAATTAATGAGACTTGAGATAATTTATGTGTTCTATTATTTATTATTTCCTGTATGTTTTCCTTTATCACTGTCAAGTAATTGGCATTAAATCTAAAAAAAGACAACCCACAGAGACCAAACAACAATTCACAACAGATTGCTTGCAAATTGTTTGACAAAATTCCCATGAGATGAAAGTGGCTAAGGCACAATACAAAGGAAAGGCCAGGTATCAGAGCCCGAGTTTCTACACTAGGAACTCTGCGAATTTGTACGCCCATTCGGTGTCTTATAGTTGAATCCAAACATAGACACATAACTCTTTTGTATTTCAGACTCGTTGTTTTATGCTTTCACATCTATGTTGTATTTCTTTTTTTGACCTGTTTTGAGTTATTGTTTTATCTTCTGGTTGCTTCAAGAACAATGCATGTTGAGTCTAGAGTTGTTGCTAGGAGCTGAGGTTGGTGCCGAGGTGGAGGATGTGGAAAGGGTAGACTTCACAACCCTTCTACGAGCCTTAGTCAGAATCATGCCGTGAAGGTACATTACCTTGTCAGACGGCTTAATTACCTCACTGATGGAGGGGTTCAAGTCTTCCAATCCAAAACCTTTAAGGATGCAGTTATTAAGGTTGTGTTGGTTGATCAGAGTCATCCTACGTCCTTGAAGGGTGGTCTGAACCAGCAAAGTAAGAAATTCTTCCATGGTCGTAGTGGCGGTTCACAGTTAGGGAATTATCGTAACTGAAGTGTAGTAGGCGTAATCGAGTTGTTCTTCCAAATCAGAGTTCACATAGTAGGGGTTGCTTCTAGCAATCTAGTGCACCTTCTTTTGGGAGAAGTTTTAGTAGGGGGAAAGGTTGTTTTTCTTGTGGATAGTATGGTCACATTGCAGCCAATTGTCCCCAGTGTGCATCACAGTTCTCTGGACAGAGGCCGACAACTTCTGAGCCTACAGTTGGGGATGCTGGTAGACCACACGGTGTGTTTGTAGCCATTGATCATCATTCGGTTGAGCACCAAGCTAATGTGATTGTGTCTGCGAATAGAGAACCCGCAGTTGGATTCTATACTTCTGCAATGGGAAATGATGCTCAGAGTTATATCCCTATTTTGTTTGTAGGCTTCCAGGACTAAGCCTAATTTTAGGGTGGGAGGATCTAATACCCACCCATAGTTTGTTTTTTCAGTTTTGTTGCCAGGCTCTTTAGGTCACATTTCATGTGTGCGTTGGGTTTTCAGTTGGTTTTGGTTTTGGTGATACTCGGATGTATGACACTTTTTCATGGTTTTGATATATTATGAGACATTGGGTTTTGTGTGATATCATGTGTTGATAGCTAGATGTTTATGGTTATTTTCATGATGATTATCTGCATATGATGATGTTATCTATATTTCTGGATTTATTGACATACTGACCCCATATATGCATTTACATGGATTATGAGTATGTTTTATATTTTGTTTGATGTGCCTGATATGGAAAGGGACGAAGTCGTAGTTACTTGCTTGCAAGATCCACACGATGTACCGATCCCTACCATTGCCTGTTATATATATGCATGTACATGTTCGGCTTTGTGATGACAAGTTTGCAGGTACCAGGCATCGTCTTCCTTGAATTGGCAGGAGTGAGCGTGCCCTTACATATGTCTCAATGGTAAAAGAGGGGAGATAACATTCAGGCCTAAAACCTTATCCTAAACCTATATTTTGTCCTAAGAGTGGACAAGTATTTGACTGACTATCCCGTCTGAATCCGTCAAGGTGACGTGGATTCATGAACCTTATTGTGTATGCTTGTTGCATTGGTTTTAGTTGATTTTTCTGTTTGGATGTTTTTGATTAAGGTAAATACAGGTTTTGAAGGGGCCCCGAAACCCTGTACAAAATGGTCAAAAAAGATTTTCAAAGTAGGACTCTATAACGATACTGCAAGACCACCACGAGGGTTTTAAAACAGGCTCCCTCAACCTAGACACAAAAAAGATACCAGAAAAGGAAGTCTAACACCCTTACAAGAAAAAACGCTGCATAAAATAAATTACAGAAAAAACCAGCAGCCCAAAAACTTCCAGCAAGCAGCAACACATCTGCCAGCAAAGGAAAGCTCAAACAAATTATTTCTTCCCCTTCTGGGAACGAAGAGACATATCAAAAGAGGGTGGACGTTTTGATTTTTTCTTTCCTTTTACAGAAGTCCACCCACCATCCACATCCTTAGCCATTTCCAGCTCAATATTCGAATCAAGATTCAGGACCCCCAAAACTTGAGGCTGTCCCAGGAAAGGGCTAGGAGAATCCAATGTGGCAGCATCGGAAGATGACTCAGTAGCTACCATTTCAGAAGAAACTAGTGAGGAGTTGCCAATAAGAGGAGCAGAAGCCCCACTACCCTCAGAGCCACGAACATCAGATTCGGGGACAACTCCCAGGGAAGAGCCATCAGTGGACCCAAGAGGCACATTGGACTCATCTAACTCCTGAGAAGAAGAGACAACCTGAGAAAAAATTCTGATAGAAGAATCCTTCACAACAGAGTAATGTTGGGAGGAGGCCCCCTTCCACCAAGAAGCAGGTTTTTTAATCTTTTCCAATCCACACTGGTCCGCTAAGTGACCAGTTTTAAAGCATCTCCTGCATCTGAAGGGGAGGCCTTCA
>MU220701.1:9056-49698 GCA_018584345.1 Thuja plicata | reverse complement strand
CGCCTCAAGAAGAGAGTTAACCCAGAAATGAAGAGGGAGATGAGGGAGCCTCACCCAAGTAGGAACCTTGGAGAAAGACTCAGTAGAAGCATCAAAGTCTGGATGCCAAGGCTTCATCATGAGCATGTTCCGTGCATTCCAACTAAAAAAATGATCACATAGTATCACTTTCCTATCAGCAACCCTCTCAAACTTGGCAATGAAAAAACCCCTTGCCATTGGGAAAATGTGAACTGTTTCAGAAATGATTTTTCAGAAATGATTGGTTCCCAATGCTGAGAAATCCAGGCATGCAAATCTGGAAGACTCGGTCAGAGACCCTTAAATCTGCAAATAAGACCATGATCCTCAAGAACTGAAGAAGCATGATCATTGGCTTCCACCACCCCTCCATCCAGAGGGAGGATTAGAGAGTTAGAGAGAGGGAAAGGGGCAACAACACGCTCTCCAGCAGCCGAGGACTGCTTAGAGGCAGTAGGTTTTCGCAGAGAGGAGCCCCTAGCAGCAAGAAGATCCGCAGTAGGCACCAGAGGAACATAATCCCTAGCCGCCGACGACGAAACCCTAATCCGCCGAGGAGAACCAGGCGTAGCAAGGGAAGAAGCCACCACGACTCTCCCAGCAGCAGCCGCATCCACCTTACAGGCATCCGCGCCAACAGTATCCTTAGCAACCGTATCCACCAAACAGGCATCCGCTCCCTTAGAAACCCTAGCGACGGCTGAAAGAATCGCAGCAGGAAGTGCAGGAGGCATCGCGGCTTATTTTTCTGTTTGGATGTTTTCAGTTAGATTGATGTTGCATTTTGTCTTGTTTTGGAAATGATTATTTAAGGTAATTATTAATGTTAAATAATTACACCCTTGTATAGGTTAAATTCTCTTGGGCTCCCTGGCGGGGCGTTACAAATTGTATGTGAATTCCAATAATAGAAGATGTGGAGTAAGGAGGCTGTAATGCCCCTTTTCTGAAATAAGATTTAATAATAATAAATAATAAATAATAAAATATAATTGCAAGTTAGTTTAATGAAAGGTCAAGGTGCATGTAGTGAAGAGTTATGACTCACTCAACATAAGATATAATGGGAGAAAATTTCATTTGAAAGGGGACATGGATGGAGCAAGGAAATTTGGAAAATGAAATATGGAATAATTAGGTTGGAATTGGAGAAGAATTCATAAATAAACCTGAATTGGAAATAAAAGCAGCAAACAATATTAGTTAAGGAGAAAGAAACCTGAATTAGAAGAGACACCACTTTAGGGAAGATATATTAGGAAGTTGTAGAGTGCATTTGAGGGGGAGCAAGAGCTTATATCAGACTTACATTTGCAGATCTGCAAAGAAGAAGATAAAAAGGAAGATCATCAAAGAAAGGTTAAAGGCATAATTGTAAGAATAATTTATAGCAGAATTGTATGGAGAGTATATGCAAATACAAAAGAGTATGCTGATGCAAATTGAGAAAGAAAATCTATGCAGACTTAAAGGAAAATTATAAAGACAAGACATAGTTTGAAGGTGTGAATCAAGAAAGAATTAATGGAGAAGGAAGAATAAGGAAGTGACTCCTTCAAAAGGGCAAAGGGTTGTAATGATGAAGGGTTGTGACTCTTTCAAAAGGCGATACTTATGAAAGGTTGTGACTCTTCAAAGGGCATAAAGGATGAAGGGTTGTGACTCTCTTGAAAGGTTGTAATAATGAAAGGTTGTGACTCTCCCATCATGTAATTTGCAAGCTCACCCATAACTCTTCTATTTTCTTAATTTGTTGGTTTGGGTTTGGAGTTTAGGTTTGGCGGTTTGCTGTTTTTTGTTTCCTAGTTTTGTAGGGTTGGATTTGGTCATACAATACATACACGTGTGGAAAATACTAAAAATATTTAAAATTGCTGAAGTTGCCAAAATAACTTCATAAGAGAAGGAATCTTTTGCAACACCAAATAAACCTTCCACAAGAGAGAGGAGCAATAAAGAATGCTATATTGCGTGTAATACGATGATACAATGCGAATGTACATAAGAGCTTTGTATAGATTGGAAAGGGTACGATAAGTGACAACGTGTGATTGTGATGGAAATTCTGTACATAAATTTAACTAACTAGGTGTGAAAAAAACCTGAAAGGAAATTACCTCAATTTGCATAATATATTCAATATTAGAAACATATTACAATTGATACTTGATAATTCAATATCAATTGTCAAATGTTAAAGAGAAATTAAGATGGTTTATATTAGACCAACTACACATAAAAAATCAATACAAGTCATCATCTTGCTCTTCATTGAGAATATTAACATCGTTAGTTGGTTCATTAAAACCATAAGCAACACAACGACCACTCCCACTAGCTGCACTATGCAAATCTTCTATCACACCCTCATGCCCCTTGTCCATAGTTCTAGGACTCTCCAAGTCCTGGCAAGTCCCAAGTCGAGTGACCCTAGCCAAGTCCTAAGGGCCCGGGACTCTCCAAGAACTCCCTCTAGGTGAGACTCACTAAAAACTGGTATTTTATTGAGTTCCGAGTTGGGGCCTTGCCGAGTTCGAGTCTCATTTCTATGCCCTCATTTGAATCAAGACTAAGGAAATCTATGCAATTACAACTTCCAAGTTAGGTTGCTTTGACAATTCATCTTAATCCCTCATCGTCTATTCTTTGTACCCAAGTTACTTTTGTGCAAGGAGACGCAAGTTGTAGTACACATACACCAAATCCTCTACCTTTTTTTGTTATGAATTGGTTGCACTTAACTAAGTGGATTAATAATTATATACTCTTATTTTTTCTCAACCAAATAGAAATCAACAACCTATTGAAATTTGAGACACATTCAATGCCACATTTAAAATTATAGTTTCCAAAGAAAAATAAGAGAGTCAAAAATAAAAAATGATAACCTATGATAACACGTTGATAACAAGAGGTTACAATTAAATAGACCATTTTCCATGAAGGTATAATAACACATGAACATTCTTTTTGTACTTGTCTCAAATAACACTAAAGTTATGACTTGTCTAATATACTAGATAAACTTGTACATGATTATAACCTTCATATTTGGATCATAGAAGAGTCCAGTGAATGTTTTATTGTACCTTTACCTAGCTTCAACATCAATATATGGTGCCTTTCTCAAGGGTAAAGAAAGTATCTTCATGCTATTTCACTTGGGATCAAAAATTTTTTTAGAAAATGCAATAGGGTGGTTATCTTGTTTTGTGGTTAAATTAATTTTTTCACCTATTTGGAAATTTTTTAATAGGAAGTCACTCCTTAGATGCTATGACACTGCTTAGTTTCTTGTCATAGAGTCAATTACATCATGTATCTTTCCTAGACATGGCTGTTCTATATCAATGAACCCGACCATACACATGACATGCTTAGTGAAACTCAATACATACTTTACAAAATCCCATCAATCATCATCTAGGACTAATTCTCTAACTTCTTGGGCCCTCTCTCTACCAAGTTGCCTCCATATACTTCAAATTTTAAAGGTTGTTGATTACTGTGGCATTCGATCCTTCTCACCACGTTCCCAAGTTGTTTGAAGATGATTGTATGTGACATGAATCAATTTTTAGCAATCTAATGGTGTGGAATTTTTAAAACAAAAAAACCAATTATAAAAATTTCATTACAAAAACCATTTACTTTGTCCTTGATATTATAAATTTATAAAATAAAGTAGATGATGCAAAATAAAAATGTAGATTAAATTTTTTAAATTGAAGTATGTTGAAAAATAAAATATGGAAACTTTATGAAGTCTCTTTAGAAATGCCAACTCCAAGAAGGCGAGGAAATAGCTTGTGATGTATGATGATTAGTTACTGGCTTTGTGTGAAGTTGTTCCATCCACTTGATGTGTTAACCAAGCTCTTGTATTATCAAGTTGAGCAAATGAATGACACGTGTCCAAAATATTTGCCCATGTATCATTTCGATCTAGATCCTTGTGTGGCTCTACAACTTTTAACATTGTTGTTACTTAGATAACATATTGAGTCTCCAAAATCTCAATGGACTGTGAGAATGTTTGTCAGTGAAGCCTTCATCTTTCACTTTCCCCTCACAAACAGTTGTCTTAAAAAACTTTGCCCCCTTAAAGACACATTTCAAGGACATTAATTAGGGGCTTTCTTTTGCAATCTTTCTATTTATCAGAAGTGAACACTTAGAATCCCTTAACAGGCTGCAATTAAGCATCTACAAGCTTTCTTTCCCTAACCAATAACATGATGCATACCTTTTCATAGATAGGACCTACATACCATGCAAGTGCCTCATTTATGCCTATCACAGTTATCTACCAGTATTGTGATCTTATAAAGTTGAAATCAAACCCATTGGTGTAAATACAACACATATACTGTCATTGGCATTGCAAACTCATTGGCATTACGTTTGCATCATTTTGAACTGCCATTTCCAGTGGGCCCGCATCCTTTGTTCTTTTGTGGGAAGAGAAGGGCTATTGTTTTCCTTAGAAGATGGTATTACAAGAAATGAATACATGGCAGTCACTATTGGAGTATTCAAGGAACTTGTAGGTGGCCTACAAGATCCTTTCTTGGCCGGAGGGTGAAACTTTGATCTAGATTTCTTGGCTACATTGTCTATTTCCTTTTTTTTTTTTTGATTGGTAACATATTTTTGTATTGATATCAGAAGAGGGATTACATCATATAGCCAATATTCGCGGTTGGCTACCGCATTACATGCATATTTTTTCACTACCCCAGACCACCTATACCTATATGCTTTTCCTTACAAAAAGAGGCCTTAACGCCCACAAAGGAGATAAAGATTTACCATACAATCAACCATACAAAAAAAGACATTAAAACTTTACGATCTCGGCATCCTCTTGCTTCACCAGCCCTTCACGCCTATTTTTTGAACCAATTTGCTGCCTCTTCCCTCGAGAAGTTGGGAATGGCGTTATTATCCTTCACTGATCTGGGTACATTGGGGCTGTCATCCCTTGAGCTTCCTCCTCCGCACGTGCCCTCCATTTTCAGTGCCTTCTTTCCAGTTTGATGGCGTATTGGCTGCCTTGGTGCTGTAATGCTCTTGCGCGGGGTTGATTTCATGAAGCTCCTTCGCTCACTCTTCCACACCTTCTCCTGCAGAAATGCAATGATTTTCTTCCAGCCCTTGTCTACCCTTGGTAAGTGAACGCCTTGTGGGTTTGAAGTTGACCAGATCACTAATGGCTGCACCGAATTGTCCCCGCCTCCACGACTCGGGTCCCATCTCCAAACCTTTACCTAGCACCGCCCTGTCAACAATGTCTTCGAAACCCAGCAGCCATTGAGAGTCCACACACTCCGCTACAACGCTGCGAACCTCCTCCTTTGTCTCTCCTACCGATAACGCCAGTGCTACAAACAGGGAGGCCACGTCCAGGTTGGAGCGGCGCCTCCAATAGGAATCCAGGTATTCCATTCCAAACATCTGCTACAGACCTTCCATGAAATCACCATCATCAAACATAAAGATATTCCTCAGTCGTCTTGGCATTACCTTTCCTTCGTAGGCTTGCGTTTGGCTATCAGACTCCAACGCAAAATTTGCATCCATTTCTTCACTGCACTCAATTTTGCAGGGCTTGCTCGCATTCCCCTATTTTTTTATACACCTTACGAACAATCTGGAAGGCCTACTGTGAGTAGTGTCTATTAATGAGTGCAATAAGTCACATGTGCTGACATGATGTGAGCACCTTCGGGTTTAAGGCCGATTGATTCTCCTTTGTACTTTCAATAAGGTGATATAAATGGGGTGTTTTTATCCTCTTTATTCAAATTCAAGACTCCTCATCTCTTCATAAATTTCAAATTGGGGTCCCAAAGCTACATTCGCTCCCATGTTAGCCAACATATCAGCCACCTTGTTTGCTTCTCAGTATACATGGGTTACTTTGAAATCCTCAAAGTCTTGTAACAAACATCGTATCTGCTTGATATATTTATCAAGGTGCCAAGCATCCATCTTTCCCTTTGATATTCCATTTATTATTATCTCTGAGTCACCTTCCAGATGGACTCTGCGAATTCCCAATTTGATGCCTAAGGCCAAAGCCTCACTGGCCGCTACACATTCAGCCACATTGTTTGTGTCGTCCTTCAAACGTTTGGCCTTAAAGGCCAGAATGCTGCCTTGATGGTCTCTTGCAACACATTCACATCCAGAGATCCCAGGGTTTCCCCGAGCGGCACCATCAAAGTTGATTTTCACCCATCCTTCCTTTGGTGTTTGCCAAACAACCGTTTTTCTTTTCAGAGTTGGATTATCCCTACAAGGCCCATTAGCAGGCCGGTATTTGATAGTTGGAAAGTTTCTTTGAATATGTGAGTCATTCCTTGTGAATGTTGGATTCTTTCGACTTGCTGAGGAAGCTGCTGAAACTGCTTCTGCAATGGCACTCTCTACCCGTTGTCCAAAATGCGGCCACTCCTCTTTGTCCTGGAATATCCTCCCGTTCCTCTCTTTCCAAATCTCCCACAAGGTAATTGTTGGTGTCACCCGCCAGACTGACTCAAACACCTGGTTGTTTCTCTTTGTAGGCCATGCTTCCAACCAGCCCTTCAGTGTCTCTGTTAGTGGGCTGGCCCATCCAAGTTTTGATTTAATTATGCTACATGTCTTCTGTGCAAAGTTGCAATGTAGTAGCAAATGGTCTATGTTTTCTTCCGCTTCCCTGCACAGAGGGCACCGAAAAGGTCCTTGAAAACCCATCTTTTTTAGTCGTTCCCCTGTCAGAATTTTACCATTTCCTGCCAGCCATGTAAATGCTCCTGCCTTCGGTAAGAGCACACTATCCCAACATAAGTTCTGTTCCCACACAACTTTATTGTGAGTACCTTCCAGTATTTGGTATCCCAACTTCACTGTATACTTCCCACTCTTTGACCCACTCCAGATCAACTGATCTCTGGTGTTTGAAGAGACCAGATTCCTCTCCTTAAGAATCTGATCCAGTTTTACTTTATCTTCTGCATTCAAATTTATCGTAGAGGTCTCTTTCCACCTTCCTGGGAGGCTCTTGTCACAGTTCTCATTCATAATGTAGTCTCTCACCTTACAACCCCATTGTTGTTGTGTGGCTGCAATCAAATTATTAGAGGCTCCCACTTCATCCAGCCTTTTCCCTCCATCCCACGAGTCCCTCCAGAAATCTGCCTTTGCTCCGTCACCAATTTTCCATGTTAAGTGGTTTGAAATTAGATGCCTACAGCTCATCATGTAATTCCAATTCGCAGATCCTCTTGGAGGGTCTGCAATAGTCAAAATGCGGTCATCCTCCCTACTGTCTAAATATTTAGCTCTGAGAATCTGCACCCACCTCTGGTCCCCTGCACTAAAGACCTGCCACACCAATTTCGCCCCAAGGGCTACGTTTAGCAGTAACCAGTCTCTAATACCCACGCCACCACCACCTCTCGATGTGCACACTTTTGACCATGCCATCAATGGAATTTTATTCCCATCCTGTGAACCATTCCACAGAAACTTTCGCATGCTCCTTTGGATTATTTGAATCTCCTTTTTTGGGATTTTGAAGCATGCCATGGAATATATCGGCATTGCTGATATTATTGCACGGAGCATTGTTATCCTACCCGCCAGCGTTAGCCACTGGCCTTTCCAGTTGTTCATCCTCTTACTGCAGTCCTCTACCAATTTCTTCCATAAAAGTCCTTTCCCAACACCACCAAATAATGGTGTGTCAAGGAAACGACTTGGAAGTATCCCAATTCTAGGTCCAAAGGATCCTGCGATACCCCTTTGAGATCCCAATTCTGTGTTAAAAAAATACATCTCAGATTTGTCCCAATTAATTGATTGCCCTGACGCCTTACTGTATTCGTTCAGAACCTGCTTTATCACTCTTGCCTCTGCCATTGATGCCTCACCAAAGAGGCAAGTGTCATCCGCGAACTGTGAATGTGTGGTGGCTTCAATCCCATTGGCTATCAAGATACCTTTCCATGACCCCATGGTTCTCTTCTTAGCAGTCGACCTTCCCAAGACTTCGGCTAGAATGATGTATAGAAATGGTGAAATGGGATCACCCTGCCTGATTCCTCTTTTTGTAAAAAAAAACCCCCGTGGGCTCCCATTCACCAGCACTGATGCTCTGAAATTTGAGATCATGCTATCAATCCACTTCAGCCAACCTTCTCCAAAGCCAAATTTCCTCAAAACCTCTATCAAAAATCCTCTATCTACCCTATCATAGGCTTTACGCACATCCAATTTGAGCATCATTTTCCTATCTTTCCTCTGACCTGCAGAATGGATTGCTTCATGTGCAATAATGATTCCATCAACTATGCTCCTATGGGGCGTGAACCCACTTTGCTCCGGGGAAATAATCCGCTCCAAGTGACCTTTAAGCCTATTTTCTGCAATCTTGGTAATGATTTTATAGATTGTGTTACAAAGAGAAATGGGTCTAAACTCCTCATACCTGGAAGGATGTTCTTTCTTGGGGATGAGTGCCACCAAGGTGTTGTTGAAATCTTTCAGAATAAAGCCTTACCGCCTCGATTCTTCCACGACCACCAGTAGCTCTTCCTTCAGAAGGTCCCAGAATCTTTGGGAAAAGAAAGCTTGAAATCCGTTCGGTCCTGGCGCTTTGTCCCCACCTAAACCAAACACAGCTGCTTTGAGTTCACTCATCTTAATCGTACCCATGAGCACTCTGTTGTCTTCATCTGTAATTACACTTGGAATAACTCCTAAAATCCTTTCTTGGGCCTCTCTCCTATCAATGGGTTCCTCCTGCCAAAGTTCCGAAAAAAACTCCACTGCACCCTTATTAATACTTTCCATATCCTCTACGAGGGCTCCATCTTTGTTCTCAATTGAAAGGATTCGATTGACGCTCCGTTTGACTTTCATCGAGCTATGGAAGAATTTAGTGTTGCGATCTCCCGCTTTTAACCAGCTTTCCCTAGATTTCTGCTTAAAAAATACTTCTCTTTTTAAGACTTCAGAGTATTTTCCAATTAGATCTTGTTCAGTTTCAAAGTCGACCTCATCCATTCCGTGCTCCAACACTTTATTGTTTAAAGCAACCAGGTCTGCTTCCAACCTAGCCCTAACTTGAAAGATATTCCCAAAGTGGGCTTTATTCCATTCCTTAAGCTTTTGCTTTAAATGTCTCAGTTTTGAGAAAAATCAGAAGGCCTCATTGCCGTCCTCCACTGGCGCATTATTCCACCAGTCAATTACTCTCTCCTGGAAACCATCCTCCCTAAACTACATCATTTCAAATTTAAAAGGGCACCTGATAGGGATTCCATCTTGCTGGACCACCAGGGAAACTGGAAAGTGGTCTGAGCCAGTCAAACCCAGAATTCTCCCCTCAAAAACAACAGGTACAGTTTGCCAATCTCTAGCTAGAAAAATTCGGTCTAATCTCTCCGCAATGTGGGAGAATCCCTTCCTTTGGTCGGTACTTCCCAGAGCATATTCCCCTGTACAAATTGATGAAAGTCTTCCTGCATAGTGCCCAGGGAGCGGGCCCCCCCCTTTTTGTCCCCCGAGCTCAAAGTAGCATTGAAATCTCCTACTATCAATCTTACCTCATTCCCCAGTGTAGCAAGAAAGGTCGATATCTCACCCCAGACAGCTTTCTTCTCAGTAGACTTAGTAGGTCCATATACATTAACCAGTACTCCTCCAAATTTAATTGTCAATGAAGTAAAACAAAGGGCTTGCCAGTACCTTTTTTTGATTATTGGTTTGCCTTTGAGTAACCTTGGGTTCCACAGAATACCCAATCCGCCAGACTCCCTTATTGCTTCCACAAAGAACCCTGACCATCTCTGTCGTACACCTAAAACCTTTGCTGCTTCCTCAACTTCCATCTTTGTTTCCTGAATGCATACAACTTCCGCTTTCGCTTGATTAAGAGCTCTCTTAATCAAGCGCCTTTTGTTAGGGGCATTGCAGCCCCTGACGTTCCACGTAAGGAACTTCATGGCTGCCCAGGAGAGACTATGTCCCTCCCGGATCTCAAACGGGTTTGTCCTTGCATATTCCCCGCATCAGCCAACAATTGCTGATAAGTTTTCCTTCCACTTTTTTAATGTGATCCTTCCTGCTTGTTCTTCTCCTTGTTTTTCTCCTTACTTGTTTTTGTTTGTGAAATAGTTCGTGGTTCCAGGATTCCAATCCCATCTCCGGCCATTGGTGTCCCTTCATCCATTAGCTCTTCTACCTCTGGAATCCCTCCCAGAAAGGGTATCATCATTGAAAAGGGAGATGAGGGAGGGATAGCTTCCTCCCTTTTATCCTCCTGTCTTAACTGTTGATCAGATAACATTGACTGCCTAAATATGATCGCACCCAACTTTCCCTCCTGTCTGTCCTTGATCAACTCATTCAGGTCCTCTACTCTATCTTTCAGCGCTTCATTTAAATCCTCTTCTGCTGCCGTGACTACGATTTCTCTGATTGGAAACTCAATAACCGGGTTATTGGGATCCTTCATCAGCCCTGGAGTCTCTTGTGTTTTCTTTCCATTGTCATCTCTTTTCCCTTGGGAGGGTGTCTTTTCCTCTGCTAGCTCTAAGTCCATACTCTTCTTTGTATTGCCCTCTACCTCCAAGGGAATCTCCGTGTTCTCTATATTTGGACCTGGGTCCCTCTGTTCTCCATAGTCTTCTTCCCCCACTTTCTCTTTGCCCTTGTTACTCACCGCACATTCCTCCAGTGAATGTCCCTAGACTTTACATTTTGCGCATCTGCTAATAGATTCTTCGACTTCTATCTCCTGCCACCAGTAGCCTTCAGCCGTTCTTATTTCTATTGCGTGTGGGAGCAAGGGGTAAGGTTTCTACATTATGCAGATTCTGGCATATTGGCTGAAGTCCTTCTGCTCTATAGCTTCGTCTGCTTTGATAAACTGCCCTAGTTTATCCCCTATCATTTTAAAAATCTCCTAATTCCAGTGTTCATGAGGGAGGTTATACAACCTAATCCAGATAGGGACTTCTACTTTAGCTTGTTTGGGATTAAAATTTGGCATCCAGTCTTTTATAAAAAAAACAACCCCATCCATCAGGAACGGCCCATTAAACATTACCCTTGTTTTTTCCTGTTTTGATTCCATAATGATTAGGAAGAATCCATTCGTCAAGGTTTTGAGCGTGGTTTTTGTCCCCCAAGTGTCTTCTACCCACTTCCTCATTTTAGCCAGAGCCGGCCAACCTCCACCCCATTTCATGAAAAAGGCCCTATTCCTTAGTAATGA
Organism: Thuja plicata; assembly: GCA_018584345.1. Classification (NCBI taxonomy): domain Eukaryota; kingdom Viridiplantae; phylum Streptophyta; class Pinopsida; order Cupressales; family Cupressaceae; genus Thuja; species Thuja plicata. Next base: position 38,408 of record MU220701.1, on the reverse strand, counting down.
TACCGACGCCTTCCATTCTTTCGAATCTATACGGATGTTGATCGCCTTATTATCCACAGTCGTTGGGGTATCCTTTGTGAGTGAGCCATCGTTCGTCTGTCGTTCCTCATCCCGTCTTTCCCTCTTCCAACAAGTACCATTCACTCTGCTTTTTGATTTTGTCTGGTCTTTTCTTTGCCATGCAAAGGGTTCTGTCCTGGTCCTAGTTCCTCCATCCCGATTTCCTTCCAGATGCCCATTGCAGGGTCCTTGGTGATGTCGAGGTGGCTTCCATGGTAGCTGTACCCCTCTTCGAACCCCCCTGTCAAGCTGAAACCTTTGCCGGCCTCCATGATCACGAAACCCTAGGTTCCTCCTCCGCTCCGCCATACCAACCCTTTTTTCATTGTCTATTTCCTTTTGTTCTTTGATAAAAACAAGAATTTGTACCTTTGGCAACCCATATTTGGTCACCCAACCCTAAGTTGTAATTCCTAGTGTAGCAATGGCATACAAGTGGGATTTCACGACTTTGGGAGCTCCTTTACTCATTTTGGTACTAACCATTTCTTGCAGAAAGCTAAACATTCATCATCACAGATTGTCAAAAGGTGGTAACAATAGTCAATTTTGAAATCCATAGCTGAACCTTGGCCCTTAAAGCTGGAACCCCCAGCCATTCTAGACTTTACTTGTATATACACTTGAAAATAAAAACAAATATTAGGAAATAAACAATATCATGACCCTACTACCATTACTTCTTGAAAATATGAACAAGAGATCAAAAAACATTAGTAAACGGTAAACCCTTTCTTTTTAAATCTCATGGAACTTGGAGTAAATTTCTAAAAATCTTAAAAAAATCTTACTTGAATGGAGAAAAAACTTAAAAAAATCTTACTTGAATGGAGATTCTCCTTGATGTAAGGTCCATATCATCTTGGCACTATTATAGCACTCCTTGACACATAGAATAGCTAGAGAACATTGTTTGAACAAAAAAAAATTTGCAGCCTTGAGCAATGAGTAGAAATTGAGGGAAGTGTGAGTGAGGAATGAGAGGCAAAATGTATTCCTATATTTGTTTGTTTCGTTAGTGACTCAGGAGTCAATTAGTTTTTGTTTTTTAATACTTTTTTGTTTTATGTATTTAAATAAATGACCTTTTTTTATATTTTTTTTGGGTGAGGGAGGGGATGGGTTCTTCTTAGGTTTGGCTTTTTCCAAGGTTTTGCTTGGGCTTAGTGGTTTTCTCTAAGTAGAAAATTGACAAAACTTGAACAAAGATCCATACTTGGACCTTACTTGGGTGAACACACAACCCTAAGTAGAACCTTGGTAAAATCTGAACCAAGAACCATACCCATTTGAATCAATCCAAGTATAGGATGGGTTTTGAGTGAACCTAACAACTTTAATATTTTCTTAGGGTATTTATGTTTCAAGACATCTGAAGACGGTTCACTATTACCAATGCTTGCTTTCTCTTGTTGCTTATTGGTCTAAAGGCTTTTTTAAGTTTTGCTACACATCAAGTGAGATTCTACTTGTTGATGTTCAATAGATCTATTGTTGTTGGGATTTGGTTGCTAAAAGCTTAGGCATAGAGAGAATGAGGAAACCTAGCCCTTCTCTATTGAGCACTGTTTTTCCTGATTGGGTTATGTTGATGTGAGTTTTGTTCCACTACAACATGCATAATCAAATACTTAGTATTCCAAGATGAAATACCAAATACTCAATTCTCTCTTGATATAAGGTGATCTCTCATGCTGGGCGGAATTCCAAGGGGTATAGAACAATTTATGTCCTATCCCTGGTCGGATTCCGACCAGGTATAGGACAATCTTACCTTTCTCATTGTTCTTCTTCCAAACACCTATTCCTTGGACAAAAAACTTTCTCATCATCCCTTGTCAATCATTCCTACTCTCTTGGTCACAATCCATCATTCCATACTTGAAACAAGGGGGTGGAAATTTGAAGGTCATAGGACAAAATCTGTCTTGTAGGAGGTCGGAATCCGACCTGGCTTGGGATAGGGTAGTTTTGTACTGAGCCAATTTTTCAGTTCAGGGGCAGGAGGATTTATACAAATATAACTTTTAAGTATAAGTTTGATTCTTATACTTTAAGTTATATTTGTATAAATACTTTCAGGATGTTTGAGATATGTTCCAGCTTCATAGGAGTTAAGTTGCAAATTCTAGATTTTGGGGGTTTTAAAAAATTTTCAGACTTAGCCAAATTTCAGGATTCATCAAGCCTTCATTAGGGTTACCTTCCACAATCTATCATGGCTTTCTAAGATCAAACTGAAGCTGGAAAAAGGATTCTCAAAGGGTTTTAACTCATTTTATCACAAATCACTTGGTTTCGACTCCATCTCCATGACAGACTTAGCCTAGCTCTTGCCCAAATCCCAAATAGACATGAGTTCCCAGCAGGCCAAAATCACTCGAACCTCACTTGCCGGACCTAGGGACTTGAAAACTGCCACCAACAAAGACTACCTAAGACCTCTCCTATCACCAAAGCAAAAGAGGGGGTCCCCATTTGCAATGGGGCGATGGTGTGAAAACCTCACAACAGGTTATAGTGTCAATAATACAAGCATTTTGCTGCAATGATCAATAGATTTGGTTCATTTGCTCATATGAGTGATTTTTTTTACTTCTCTTTGTGTGCATCAATGAGGTACAATCTCCCTCCCTTGACAATGCGTTATTCATTATCTTTTCTCATCAAGATCACATCTCTAATGCACATGTAGGGAGTACCAAATGCTAACGGGCACACTTCAAGTGGTACAATGTCATACTTCATCATTGCATTGGTGACTATAGAAAAATTCAACTTGAATTGCACAGTAACTTGTAGTTTGGTATCTTGATGCAACCAACCTGATGAATATGGTTGTGGATGCTCATTTGTTTTGAAATTCAAACCAATCTTTTAGAAACTAAAACAGAACATTTAACTCCATGACCTTTAGTTGAATCTTCATATAGAAAATCTTCTCACTCTTTCCATTTATCTTTGCTTCTTAATCCCACATCTGCCTCACATATTGACCTGGAATATCAGATTCTCATCCATATCCAAATTGCATTCTATTTCCTGACTCTAATAGTCACAGATTCACAGTTGCATTTACTGTATTTATATTAAAGATGCAATTGCGGTTTTATCTAACAATGTAGTTCTCCATAATCCTTTGCAAGCTCCCTAGTACTTTTTGAGAAATGTTCAAATAATTATTTGCTTCTGCAATCAGTGATGTACTTTATTTTTCTGAAAGTGTTTCCTCTTTTTAAGCTGCTGCTCATGCTCAATTGAGTAAAATTTTGTTTTCTTTAGTTCCTTGAATGAGTCCCATTTTGTTAACAGTGGTTCCTTTCTTATTCTCAAGCCATTAACATAATTCTCTCACCATATAACAGATGTCTGAACATCTTCAAGCTGCTGAATGGGATGTTTTCTTCAGTGTTGAATCTGTGTAACTGAATTTTTACCTTGAATGTCATGTCTCCACTTGAAACCCTAATTGTGATATTCCTATCCTTTTCACATCAATTTTGTGAAGTCTCTAAAAGAGACAAAATTCCAAGATCATACATGAAGAGACTAAGATGTATTAGCTAAAAAATATCGAGTATGGGAAACAAGCATTAACTATCTTTTATAGTCAAACAGCTAATCCATATGTGGTTCAGTATTCGAGAAGATGTCTCATCAAGCATTGAGCAAAATGATAAACATGAGCATCATGATCCCATAATAGATCCTATCACAGCAGCTTTAAAGGAGCATCGATATATTGAGATTCTTCAATAACAATCATACTAATATAATTAATTGATAAATGGTATCATATGATAATTGAAAGTCTCCCCTTTGATCAATTATAATTATGCTATTGGTATATCCCAAGACGATAGGCAGCGATAGATACGAGGAGGAAATACAATCTACCAAGGTACCAACACAGTATTAAAGGATTAAGACTACAAACAGCAACTAAAGATTATAATGGCTACCAATGTGGAGATAGAGTGATAACAAACAAACAATATCCGGAAAGAATAGATGGGAGTTGGAAAGAGCAAATTCGATACCCAAGTATTGATAATACAAGTTTGTGATATTGACTAATATTACAGAGACTATAGGATTTTATCAAATTAATCATCAGTAATAACTTCAATCTCGCTCTATTTGATAAATGGCTTGCTAATCAAATAATAAACATCTCAGCACCATACACAATTGGGCCCAATAATCAAAGGGAATATCAAGGCAGCAGTTATTATGATTATCACACTAATGATCAACATAGAGTGTTAGTCGATCCACTAATCATCATTATTATAATTTTAATAAATGAAAGGATGCAATCTAAAGGCTGATTAATTATGTAATGAGAGGATGCAAGTCTAAACATAAGGAATGGGTACGTTTAGTATGATCATGAAGAAAGATGTTAAAGACTTGTAATGAAAAGATACGATGATTATGAAGGGACAAAAGACATGTCCCCTACAATGGCACTCTTCATTCAAAGAATATCGATATAAGAAGGGGAGATTATAAAAATATATAGGATACTCTGGAGAAGGAAGAGATGAGGATGGAAATGAATCATTTACATTGCTGGCAAGCATTGTCTGACAGAAAATTATGCTGTAACGTATTGATGAGTTAAATACTGATTTACAGAATATCATATCCAAATTCTATTAGACATAGGGAACCCTTATATGGTCTAATATATGCATATAATATATATCTGTTAATAATAATGAAATCAGAATTATATATCAGTTATGTTGTATTATATATACATACACATATATATTCGTAATACATGAGATATTAATATATACATAGCCCATTCCTTAATCACTCACTAACGCCCGTTAAGAGGATAGGCTGGTTTTGTCAAGGAAAGGCAGAGTAATTCCTCACAAGGTAGGGGAATCCCAAGATGGGGTAAGGACATGTATTACTGAAACCTTGAGGGAGAAGTCCCAAGATGGGTATGAATATGTGTTCCGGAAACCTTGAGGGAGCCTGCTTGTAGATTGGTTTCCAAGCGCCCTAAGGACAAATAATTCCCCAACCTACTTAGGGTTGATGTTTAGGAGAGAAGTAGGGATTGGGGCTTAAGTATGTTAACTGTCAAATTTATTATGAATCATTTATTGTTTCTTAATTCAATTCTATCTAAATCCATAGCGATGTATGTTAATCATTGGGAATTGGCAGCTTCCTAGTAGGGAACATTACAGAGAGTCAGAGACTATTGGCAGCTTCCTGGTAGGGAACATTACAGAGACTAAGTAATTTGCCATTTCCAAGTGAAACCAAAACCCTAGTTGGCATTTTAAGTTAAATCAAGTAAAGTCCTAGTTGTGGACATTACATCGAAGGGCAGTGAGCTGCTGCTCTACTTTGACTCTCTCGTTAGGTTTATTCCTTCATAATGTTTTTCCGATTCACTTCTTTTTCAATCTTTCCTTGCTGGTCTTCTTGTTGGGGAGGCATGCCATATTTACTGGTTAGGCTGCTGCCAATTTGTTGATAGAATCAGCAATACTGGCTTGAAGTAAGCAAGTTAGCTGCAGAGGTTGATATAAACCCTTGCACATGGCTTCCTATGAATTGAAATAAATTAGCATTTGTATTTATATTTTGTCTATATAGTGCTAGATGTTTCACAATGGATAAGTTAAGTAGTTATTTTGATTTTGATAACTTTTATGATCTGAAAAACCTAGTGCTTCAACACTTATCTAATTATATACGGATCTATTAAAACACAACGATTTGTATGATGCTTGTATGGTTCTATAATTGGTTCCATCTAAAAATTTAAAATATTATCACTGGTTTAACTAGAATGTTTTTTACTTCTAGCAGCCTCTGCAACTATGGCTGCTTCAGACCTCAATGGAAAGCTTTCATGGTGTATATTTTCATCATTGGTACATGGACTTGTGTGATGATTGTGTTTTTGGAAGATGCGTTATTGTTGCCATTCAAGACCTTTTGGCAGTTACATTGGCCATAAAATATGGTTCAGAATGTGCTCACTTGAATTTGAATTGAATTTTCAGTATTTTTCATATTTCAAGAAACAACAAAATCAAACTGTACATTATTTTTCATCTTCAGTGAATTGTATTGGAGAAGAAAATTAGAGATGATTTCACATCTATTTGTTTGACATGGGTACTCATCGAGAGCAGGGCGAAATGTTATTGTCTCATTGAAGCTTGGTTCTTATGGTTTGCAGCACAACCATTAAAACCTCAAAGTTTCTCACTTCTGCAACTTGATGCTTTATACAGACATTCTGATTTATGTTTGGCAGCCAGCCAGATTCTGTGCATGTTTTACACCCAAGCTGTGGGCTTGCACATTTAGTAGATATCAGTGATGTTAGCCTCGTATTACAAGAAAGTCAGGCCTGCTAACTTGTTTGTAGTGAAGAACACCTTCACCATCATACTATTTCATATGGATGCAATCTTGATTGAACAGGAAGCTGTTGTCAAGATAGGTAGGAGTAGTTACTAACCAGAGTCCAAAGGGCGACTATAGAAAAATCTTGTTTAAAAATTTTGTAAGATAGTTGAAATGTGTCATCTGACAGAGATGTCCAGAAATTCACTTATATTGTTTTAGTCAGAATTTAGTTTCTTTTCTATCCAAACCTAATTTTCTCAACCAAAAAACCCTGTATTAATCTCCACAAAAATCAGAAGAGTTGGACTACAAATAGGTCATTTAACCTTGAGCAAAATGTACATGCATTTTACTATGTTTCTGGAAATTGAAAGCTTTCACAGGTCTTTGTCCAGGACCTTACATATTTATCCCAGAGCCAGTAGCTTTAGTTGTATAATTCTTTAATATTTTTGTTTCTTATAATATATTGAGGGGGCCTTGATAGCCCTATGAATTTCTTTGTTTCCTGTTCCTGTAACTTTTGACTTGGTTGTTAGATTCCTGTTCTCATTCTATGGATTCTCCTCTTTTTTGCTCATTGTCCTCTGATGTTGTTTTGATTTAATAGAGAAATGTACTCTTCCTTCAAGTGTATGCATTCATCAATATTATTCATTCTCGTCATTTCTGATGCTTTTGTTTGATTGCAACTTGAACTTTGATGACTTTGTAATTGCACCCAGCTTAGTGTCTTTTCATCATTTATGAAAGTTTGATTTTGATTGCCCATTCAATCCAATTCTGATAAGCTTGGAGCTTCTCTTTTTTCCAAAATCCTTTGGTGAACATTTTAGTCAGGTCACGACTCTTTGACCATAATAGTGGATGACCTTTTTATGAAGGTCACTCTCGATTTGCTATCTGCTTTCACTTCCTCCTACTCTTGTACCAAATTTCTTCTGGCAGAATATTTCCTTTACCTAGTTCTATATGTAAGGCAAGCATTATAACAATCATGTCCCTTGCCCCATTGAACTTTATGCTGAATAATCCATTTTCATTTGTAACCTTCTTTTTCAACAAGTGGAGAACAAGATCAACAAGTCTTAACCATATTTAGGTGATGCCGAAGCCAAGCATGCTTGATGAATATTTGGAGATTTAAACTGCATAAGACAACATAGCAGTTACCAAAAGAGACGGGCTAATGCCAAGGACATTCCTTCCATCCAAAATATCTATGCATCTTTCAGCAAAGAAGTCTCTAGGACAGAAGTACGAGTATTGTTTCCTTGTGCCAAGTCATCCCACAATTTTGTCGTATCAAGGCTAGAAGTTTATATACCAAGGCTTGAATTGAAAATGTGTTTGGAGTAAGTTTGGAAAGACTACGAAGGGGTTTGACCCATCTGCTTGACTGACAGTGTTGATCTGAGATTGTTGGCTTGCGGGCTGGAACTTTGAGAGAGCTCTCACAACATCTGAAGAGTCTTTAAGCCATTTCACAGCTCCTACCATTAAACATTCTTTTGGGTGGCATGTTTTTATCCTCACACAAGAGCAGTAACACCCTTTCCTTGTAAATGCAAAACGCATTCTTGATTCCCTTGTGCACTCTTACCTGGGCCGGATCAGGAGGGTTCAGTGCCTTCTTGAGCATTACTGTAAGTGACCAATTGTTGTAAGCATGTACAATATATATTATTTTATAAATAGGTTTAAATTTAGTTTACAAACTTTTAAATGAGGTTATATTCTCATGGTATTCTTTACCAAATGTTTTATCTCTTGTAAATAATTTGCAATTTAAAAAAAAATGTTTTATCTACAAAGTTTCAGCATTTTTTATTTCTTTTAATCTTCCTGTTAAATCTCATTACTTAAGGCCTGCGGACATTTTCCATCATCTTTTGGGAGCAAGAATAATTATAGAACATTTTACAGAGTAGCCGGATATGCCACCACCCCTCCCTAGCCGTGCATGTCCCTGTACTCAATACAGATACAGGTACAATATGGCAAGTACACAGCTCCAATACCATACCCACACATGCCAAAAACCCCTTGATTTTCCAGCTGTGCCAGATACTGTGAAATTTGATTTTTTTAAAACTCTAACATGAATCTTCTTAAACTTGGTTTAAAAAACTTGAATCATGCAATTTTTTTTAAAAAATTGGTATAAACAAAACCTGCTCCAAACAAGGAAGACATTAAATGTTTTTCTATACCAGCAACATTTTTTTGGGTCATCTTCCAATATAGCTGTACCATTGTTTTTGGTGCTTTTATTTTTTAATATTTATATTAATATTGTTTAATTGTTAGAGATATCTAAAAAATCAAAATTTGTTTTTTAAATATAATAAATTTTATTAATTTACATTTAATTGTTTATACTTTATTCCTTACAAAAGCATGAATATATAAATTTAAATATTACTTTAATTTATATTTACTTATCTTACGTTTTAAATTTTTAATTAAGATTTAAAAAATTAATGTGAAAGTGAATTTTTATTTTTAAGTTTAGATTACTATTGTTTATTTAGTTCTTTACATTTAAATTTTAACTTTTTAATATATATATATATATATATATATATATATATATATAATGTATATTTGAAAATTACTTTATTTTATCTAAATTTAGATCTAAATGAAATTATTTTTAATTTATTTATAGGTCCTAGTAAATTGTAATTTTTCAAATCAACTGGTAATTATTTATTTAGCAATCATGTGTTCATATTGCTTGTAAAGTAATGAAAATGCCCTCCAATAATTTAGAAAATTGTGTTAAATATATGTGTATGTGTTTTTTATGAATGTGGTATCCAAGTGTATCCATATGGAAGGGTGTCTTCAAAAATGGTGGTATCCATTTATGATGCCATATCTGTATCTGTATCCAGGTTTGTGTCCATGCAACTTTGATACTTTACCTTTACTTGGAGATAAAATTGTCAAAAAACTGAGACCCCATTATTGCACAGGTTGTTTGAAACAAGGAATTTTCTTTAACACTCCGTACATTTTGTTATTTGGAAAGGAAGAAATTGAAATGGGTGTTTTTACATTGTTAGCACAAGTTGCATTGTTCCTTGTTTCAGAAATAATTCTTTTCATCCTTGTTCTGGTTTGGTGCAGGTCTCTCAAGAACACTCCAAAGCAGTAACAAATTCTGTGTCTTTTAATGACAACCGCCGAGCCCTTATTCGTCAACCTGCAAACCGAAGCAAGAGTATGCTTTCAGCTCTGTTTAGCAGGAACAAGTCACTGAAGCCAAAATCAAGTTGTATTCCATAAGTATCCTACATACACCTAACCATTTCATCTCTTTTAAATGAACCCAATATGTGTTGTACAGATCAGCTTCTAAAGCATCTAATAAAATTTAATGTCAATCTCTGTTTTTAAGTTGAGATATTTACTATTTCTGGATGAAATATTTTTGAACAGCAAGGTATTATGGTATTTCAAATCTAAAGTTAGCAGATTAACGTCTTCATAAGCAACTCTTTCTTACAGTCTTTCCCTATATAATGGGCAGTGCTCTAGTTGTGCTTTTGAACCAAAAAATTAACTCAATTTCATGCTTTACCCATTCATAACCTTCTTTGGACTTTTGAAGGGGGGTCTTGTGCTTTTCACGAGAAAAGAAGATTATTCTCCTCAAGCACATTTATGATCCTGCATTTTTTTGTCTTTCAGTTTGGTGAATATTATGGGAAGATTCAGTTAAGGCCTTTTTTTTCTTGATTAAACAAAATATTTATAGATGCCTAAAGTCATTTGTATGAAAGCAAAATCTTGGTGGTACCTGTTATGTTGATCAATTGATAACACTTGGATTAAAATATCAGGATATTAGGTAGCAAACGGGGTACAAACTAAAATTAGAACACCTCTTAACGGTCATGATCAGAATATCATGACCCTTAAACCAAAGGCTTTCACTATACTGTCTCAAATACCTATTGTGGGAACATGTAGATTTATTTCAAGCTGTTTGAAATAAATCTACATGTTCCTGTACACTAATTATCTGTGGGGATAATGTAGATTTATTCCAAACATGTTGACGTAATTCTACATGTTCCTATACACAAATTACCTGTGGCTCTTAAAGGCATTCACATGTAAGAGAAGTCAAGTTCAGACAAAGCAAAAAACATTTGCAGTCAACCTTAAATACAAAGAAACATACATCATCTTAATATCCACAAGTTATCAAGGTAGAGCATGTAGGGAATTTCAGTGCAACAAGACACCTTACTAAAAAAGGATGAAAACTAAAATAAGCAAAAGACTTCTAGCTAGTGGGATGGATCCAAAATCCCATAGATAAGGATGATGAGTTTTATAACTTCTACTGTGACCATCTAGTGTATAGAAGTAAAAAGTGATACAGTGACTGATACTTGTGAAACTATCTGGAAACAAGAGGACCATTTCTTGTTTGAATGAAGCTATTGATACGACTTCTAAAACTAGTGTTTGCAAAATGTATCTGTTATAATGTCTTGTCAAAACATATTACCAAATCATATGAATTCACATGGGTACATCAAAAAGAAATGAATGCATGTTTATGTTATGGACAAATTTTATATAGCTTGTACTAAAAACATTATTTTGTAATTAAAATAAACCCTTTGTAAATATTCAAACCTATTTATACTCCACCCATCACCATGCGCATTACCTCCTCTTAGAATGCCCAAATCTAGGTTACAAAGCATCATGAAATGATTTTGAAATCCAATATGGGCCTAATACTCTTCCTTGAAGTTCTAAGAAAAATTAAATTCACAAGCCTCTATCCTATGATATATTGGCCTATTTGTTTCCAGTGGGTTTCGTGGCACCTAGATTTAAATTGTACAATAAAAAGGGTGACTTAGTTATCCACATTACGTCATGTAATGCCACATGTTTGAATTTTTTATATACAATGATAGCTACTTGTTAAATTTGTTCCACGTATGTGAAAGTTAAATTCATTAGAATGGTTCTTGTCATTTACACACGATTCAATCCATTTTGTGCCCAACATTTTAAATTAAACATCTACTTAGAGATTATTTTTTTAATTAGTCTAATGTAAGCAATGAAATAACAAAAGACTAAATGATTGTGTAATTAAAATTACAATCCTGGTTGTAAAATTGCATTATCAATTGTTGGATGATGAGATCCAAAGATTGTTCAGCATTTTTTTAAATATTTGATATCATCTAAAAAAGGAGATTTACAATATAAGCTCCATCAATATCAGATGATCAACAACTACTAAACCTTCTCATATTATATTACATTACATTATTTACCAGAACCAAAACCCAAATCAACTATTCCAACAACCCTTAACAGGGTTGCTTGTCTTGCAGTGGTCAGAGTCATAGGTACCAATCAGTGTGAAATTTTCATCTTCTGGCGCAATATCTTTCACAATAGGCTCATACTTGACTCTTTTGGCAGTTGGTTCCATCGCTTCATGTTCAACAGGTTTAGTAATGTTTTGTTTTTCATGTAGTCGTTCAAAATCTCCGATTCTTGTTCAGATCCTTTCTTCCTTCGGGGAAGAAATGAACCTTCTTTATTTATGATTTGTAGACTGTTGTTTTCGATTATGGAAAAAACAGTTTTTGAAGGGAACCGTAACCCTTTACAACATCAGAGAGATAGGAAATAGAAGCACAGCCCTAAAAGAGACAGCTGGGGGAAAAGGAGATAGGCATTACAGAACCCACCCAGCACAGACTACCAGCAAATAAAACCAGCAGCCCCAGACCAGCAAAACAACAACAGCATAAAAAGAATAAACACTAAAGCACCTGCTGCACACAACCTAGAGAAGAAGGCCGTGGCCAAACATCAGAACTCAAGATTGAAACCAACAAGAAGATTATCCCTTAGAACAAGATCATAAAACGATCTCTTGGGATCTCCATTATAGCAGAACCCTGAAAAAAAAACAAATAAATAGGTGAGTCCACAATGAAACTCAGTAAGAGTCCTTTTGCCTTGGAAAATCTCTTCATTCCTCTTTTACTAGATGCACCACACAATTTCATTCGTAAAAATCATCCAAAAAATCTTAAGTTCAGCATTAATGATTAAAACCATTCACATATTTAGCTAAAATTTCAAACGATGAAAAGTCATAATTTTTGTCCCAACTTAAACACTTACAAAGGAATGAAGACCAGATAGATAGAGATTTCACATTAAAAAAAGAGACGTTCAAAAGTCTCAATTTAAACCCACAAACAATTTGTTTTTAGCATAAATACACAAAGATTGAAACTCAACATTGACAGCAAGTTATTTTCAAATTAAACCACCATCTAATAGAAGCCTTTTTTTTCAACAGATTTGGACTAAGATAAAATTGAAACATTTAGTTGATAAAATTGAGACATTCAGTTCATTTTGAGTTAGGCCAATCAACATTCCCAATATTAAGCCAAACAAAAATTTCCCTTGACTTGGACAACATAAGACAAAGTTTCTTAACTGAAACTTGATCAAACTTAGAACCATCTTTCCAGCAAGCCTAAAAAAGCAAAGCCGAGATATCTTTTTATTGTCAACAAGAAGCCAAACTTGTGCTAACTGTTTTCAACATTAATAAAACCTTCCCAGAGTCTCAAGAATGTTATATTCTTGCTTAAGGGTTTTTCAAGATTTCAAATAGCCATTATCAATGATATCTGCGAAACCCGCAATACCTATGTTCAACGGATCAGGGACGGGGACGGGGACCATAGGGAATGGTTGGGGACGACTATTAAAAAATAGAAGAATTTTTATATAGAGAGAAATTTCCAATATGCATATCATAGTATTGATAAAGCATTCATCATAGACATTTTAGAAGCTTAATACATAGCATTAGACTTGAATTGAGATTTCACATGTGAATCGATAAGAAAAATAACAAAATCCAAGTACTTTCATTGTCAATATATGGCTTACATATAGCAAAAATGCCTAAAGGCTCCAAATTTCAACCATGAAATGACATAAATAATAAAATATTAAAATGCAAATGCTATAACTAAACTACTAAACAGTAAACATAGAAGTCCACAATAATATATAATGTCCATAATTAGTAGATGGTAGGTCTAAGAGTCTAAATCAAGTAGATTTGATGCCCTAACCTTCCCTTTCAACTATTGTTCACTCATTGACCAACTTATCCTTCTCTTGCTGCTCTTCTCCTTTGCAAATGTGAACATGAATTTATTTTTCTTCGTTTTGGTTATTTTATGCTTAGATTAGGTTTTGGTACTATTAAATGTAGTTTGGGTGTCTTTGTGGGCCAACTAGCCCTTTTTTCAAATTGAAAAATGCCTTAGTTTTTAACACTAGCAATCCAAAAATGGCTTGGGCCATAGGGGACGGCCAGAAGTCCCGGAGACTGATAGGGGACTTCTAGTCATCCCCTATCTGTCTCGGGGAGTTTTAGTTGTACCCCCATACCTCATTGCTCTCAAAGTGGTCTTTCGGGGATAGTACCCGATTTGCTCATTTTGAAACTCCTTTGGGGAAGGCAAAAATCCATCCCCACGTCCTTGTACCGTATTGGGGACAAGAGCAGGTCTAAATGTCCAGCAGACGCGTCCTCGTGGAGCAAAGTGTAATACCTTTCTTGTCCCAAATCTTAGTAGAGAAACCTTGAATAAGGGTGAAAGATTTACCATTGTCCCCTAGATTCTACCAGATTGAACTAGAGCCTAAGGGAGATCTAGAGGAGAGGTCTATATGATTGCACGCTAAAGGCTTCACTTGTCCCCAAGCCTTCTAGATATTGTTAAAGACTACTAAGCTAGATACTTTTACCTCAAAGTCACCAAAAAGATAGTCTAATAAATGCATATGCTTCTAATATTTGCCTTTCCTAGCCTTAGAGAGAGCTAGGTTGTTTCTAATTAGAACTTTCCATGCTTTCGAGCCTTCACAAACCTTAACGATTCACTTAGCTACTAATGCAATACCATGAACCCTGTGATCTTTTAACCCCAAACCTCCCAAGTCCTTTGGCAAACAACACTAATATCAATTTATGCATGCCTCCTTTTGTTCCCTTTACCACCAAACCAAAGGAAGTCCCTTATTTTTTTGGAATTTTTGAAAATGACATTTTGCAAATAGCCAAATAAAAGAAAAATAAATAGAATGAGAAGCTATCACTTTCTGAACAATTTGCACTCAACCAACAAGATACAAAAGATGGATTTCCCATTTGTGATGCTATTTTGGTACCAGTGACAAAAGATAGGGGAGCACCCTTCATCCAAAGAGTACCAACATATCAAGTACAAAAGCCCATTCAATTTTGTCATATGCTTTCTCAAAGTCCAAAAGAATTATAAGAACATTATGCTTGCTTGACCTCACCCAATGCATACCCTCACAGTTGGTATTTATGTTTCCAGTATATATCGGTCCTTTATAAATCCATTTTGTGTTACTGCCAATTATATTAAAAAATCTTCTAGCCAAGATTTTAGCCAAAAATTTGTAAGACATGTTCCATATGGATATTGGTCTCCAATTTTTTGTTTGGGTCTTAACTCCAACTTTAGGGAGAGCTTAATTACCTTTATGTTTATTTCTTCTCCCAATGAGCTAGTCTAAAAAGCTTCTTGATAAACCTCTAATAGTTTATTTCAAATCCATTCAATATTTTTCCTTATAGAATTCAATAGGTAGATCATCACAACTCGAGGGACATTTTGAAGAGATCTTATGGTGGAAAAAAATTCCTTCATTGTAATCTCTGTCTACGGTATTAGCATCTTCTAGATATATTTTCCTAAGAATGATTTTTTTGACAAAATGGTTATAGCTTCCCCTAGCCTTGCTGGAGTCTTTAGAGGATAACAATGTTTGATAGATTGAGAATGCCTTTTCCATAAATTGACTATATTTAGAGGAGGTACCATCAAATTCCACAAGGTCAATTTTCTATCTATTATGCTTCTATTTGATAAGGTTAAAGAAATACTTAGAGCCTTTATCCCCTCCTTTTAGTCAATTTATTTTGGTTGTATTTTTTTCACCTTGATGTTCATAATTTTGAATCTTTCTTAATAAGGGTTTAGTTCCAATCAACTTAGTTTGCATTCTAAATCCTCATTATTGAGTTGTAATTGGTTTTCTAGCCCTAGAAGCTTGTAATGCAAGAAAGATTCCAGTTTTTTTTTCCTATCAAGGGCTTTCTTCTTTACTACCACATTAAACAATTTAGACCAAAGAGAGACAAGCTTTCCCATCTTTGGATATCAAAAGGGTTACGTTAAAGCATCTCGGTAATACTAGTAGTAGTTTTACCATCCACACATGTGGATTTTTCAACAAGGAGGCATTCAGTTTGGATTGAGCATGAGATCTTTTACTAACATTGTTCCACTAACCCAAAGTTAACTGAGCTTCAATAGGTGAATGATCTAACATAGTTGCAAGGTAAACAAAGATCAATTTATCCTTCTCACTATTTAGGAAGGAAAATGAGTTCATATTGGCATAAAATCTATCTAACCTCCACTAAATGCTTTTACCCTTATATTGGTTATTACATTAGGTGTACCAAATACCATTGAAGTGACTTTTCTTTTTCTCTAGAGGATTAGTTAAAAATAATGTTCTTTTCTTTTTGGACCAAACAAACAATTCATTACCTTTCCATATGGGGTCCTTACCACCATTTTTGTCCAAAAATTCTATCAAGTTAAAATCTCCAACAATCACCTAGGGAACCCTAGGAAGATTAGAAACCATCCAAAGCTAGAGTATCACATCTTTCTTTATAATCATTAGAGGCATATATTGATGCCAATCCAAACTGTTTATTATCAAATACCAAGACAATCAAACCAGTCTACTGTATGGAGATATACCCCATTTAATCACAACTCCATTTCTCTTGGTACTAACAAGGATGACAACCCCACCCTTGCCCTTCTCATGCTAGTTTTAGAAAGCTTTTGCATTCTTTCAAACGAAGTTCAGTACAAATTCTTTTTGGAAGCCAATTACCTTAATTTCCAAGAGAAAGAGGAAATCTAAATGGGGCCTATACTTGCATAAAGACTTGACAACATATTTCAAGCCTAGAGACTCAAGACCCCTAATTGTCAAACTTGCAATATTCATTAATCAAGAGGCAAGGGGTTTTTATTCTTTTGAAGATCTGTTAGAGCATTTGGGAATCGTTTCCTCTTTCTCCTTATATTCTTTACCTTTTTTTGAGGCTTTTTTTCACTAATGTTCTTGGAACTACCAAGTTTGTCTATCATTTTTTTCCTCCTCATTAAAGCCTTCATTTCAATTTTGGCTAGTTCAAGACTAGACCCAGAGAAGTTAAGTTTTAGGATCACTGCAAATGTAATAACACTCTCTATATTGTCTGTGTGTTTCAAATGCAACAATCTCTCTTGCATTTATATTGAGGATGAGGAAAGGAGAGACATGTCCCATGATGAGACATGTCTATTCATTATTATGTGATTAATAAAATTAATAATTGATTATGTAACTATGCCTTTAGAGAGGCATGTCCTTTAAAGGACATGCCTCTTCCCATTAATTATAATTTAATCAATCTTATAATGTTTCATCAATCAATTATTAATTTAAATAATATAATAAATTAATATTGAATATTAAATTTCATGTGAATAATAATAATATAATATATTATTATTAATCAGCATATATTATATGTATTCTAAATGATCATAAGACTGAAGCTACAAACATTAACACTCCCTCTTCGCTAGGGAGGATGATCAAACATAATGTGTAGTGGTCTCCTGTGCCAACACTTATGACCCTCACCATAGCTACACAAAACATCAACACTCCCTCTTAACTAGAGAAGATAAAATCCATCAAGATGCAAATCTCAATAAGTTCATTAATTTTGAAAGAGAGGAGATATCACCTCACAGTGATATCATGAGATATGGTATATGCAGGAATATCAAGTCACATGATATTCACAACTCAAAAAATATTTCAGATATCACCTCAATATGATATCAGAGATATGGTATGACCAAGAATATCAAGTCTCACAAAATATTTTAGATATCACCTCAATATGATATCAGAGATATGGTCTGACCAAGAATATCAAGTCTCATGATATTCACCATGACTCAAGAAATATCCTATAGGTAATGTGCACATGTACCCTCAATAATACTTACCATAGGAACATTTATCATCTATCATTATTTGTTTCAACCATCACAAGATGTCTATCACAATAGAAGGCCATAGTCAGGCCATGGTCTGTTTAAGAGACTAAATCCACCATGCAAGTTATCATCTATCATGATCTGCTTTAGCCATCATGCCTCAATTTTCTATACGTGGCAAGAGCCACATAGGTTCATGGCCCTACGTGGTCATAACTATTTGTTATGTGCTATAACTCTAACACTCCCTCTTAGCGAGGGAGGACATGCTTAATTAAATAACTGGTGATATGATTTTGAGCAACTTCATCAATCTCATATGAGTGTTAGCATCAACATCGCTGGGCATCACAAACAGTGTCAAACAATTTTGAGATCAGATCGAACCATTTTGAATAATCAATTTATAATACTACACACACACATTTGTGCAATAATAAAATATTTTAATATCTGACTGATGCTATATATTCAACACTCCGTCTTAGCAATGAAGGATATGATTATCTCACAAAATGGTGATCAATCTCACACTAGCATCATTAAGATTCTTATCAACACATATGATAAGATGCTTATCAACAATCCTGAGATTAGATCAAAACATTTTGAATAATCAACACACACACACACACACACATCTGTGCAATAATAAAATATTTTAATATCCGACACACACACACACACACACACACACACACACACACACATCTGTGCAATAATAAAATATTTTAATATCCGACTGATGCTACATATTCAACACTCCCTCTTAGCAAGGGAGGATATGATTATCTCACAAAATGGTGATCAATCTCACACTAGCATCATTAAGATGCTTATCAACACATATGTCCTAGAAGGATGTTAGTTATCTGATTTCTAGCACATTCTGGGACAATAACGAAATATAGTCTATCAGATAACAATATTGACCTTAGAGACAACATAGTATCATGATCGCCGGCTCATTCCGGGACTAACGTAGTCTATCATGATTCATTTATTGTCATGATTTTCGACACAGTCCGGGACAACAAGTTAATGTTGTCTATCATGACAATGGATCAAGAACTCAAGAAATTAACAACACAAGTAGCATCATGATTTTTGGCTCACTCCGGGACAACTACTTAATGAAGTCAATCATGATGCTTTTGTTATCATAATTTCTGACACATTTCGGGACAACAACTTAATGAAGTCTATGATAACAGGTCAATTTATTGTTAAGATTGTCACCTTACAATAGTGACCTTATAAATATATCAATGAAAGATCGTCACCTTTCATGACATAATACACATGTACAATAGCAACTCTTGTAGCATTTAAAATATAAATGAATATATATTAAATTCAATCTCAGGAATTACAATTACATCTTATTCATACCAAGTTTAGCTCTGAAGTGTCAGACTCCCTCTGAATCTGATATCAATCTTCTTTTCCTGCAAGAGCATCCCAGAAAAGATCAAGGCAAATAGCTATTATAGTACGTATAGAAATACAAACAAGAGAGAGACTACAATGAGTAGATAAAGTAATACTCAAAGATAATAAATATTTATATGCGCATCAACTTCCTTGGTACAACTTGCTCCAATGAGAGTCCATATGCAACAAATAAGAAAATGTCTATAAAGATTGAGTTTTCCAAAGACCCTTGCCTTAGGACCCAAAATCTCTACCAACCCCTACCAAGCTCTTCAAGCACTCCTTTGGCTTCTTAACACTTTTCTACAATTCACTTGACCTTATTCTTTGCACTTGGTGTGGACAAAAGTCTGCAACACAACTTCACGCGATTTCACATAGACCCGTACACAGTCTGTCATAACTTTTAAATCTGAAATCTTCTCTCCAATCGCTTCGGTGAGATTATTCAAAATTTGTTTAACACCAACATATCCAAAATTCAGAAAAATCCAATAGTATATTTGTGAGATATGGTCATTGTACCGAGACAGTATTTTCTGAGACAGTCACACATTCACCATCAACAAACTACTCTCTTACATTTGCAATCTGGCTTTGATACCATGTTAAGTTTTAGGATCAATGTAAATGTAATAACACTCTCTATATTGTCTGTGTGTTTCAAATGCAACACTCTCTCTTGCATTTATATTGAGGATGAGGAAAGGAGAGACATGTCCCATGATGGGACATGTCTATTCATTAATGTGATTAATAAAATTAATAATTGATTATATAACTATATGCCTTTAGAGAGGCATGTCCTTTAAAGGACATGCCTCTCCCCATTAATTATAATTTAATCAATCTTATAATGTTTCAACAATCAATTATTAATTTAGAATAATATAATAGATTAATATTGAATATTAAATTTCATATGAATAACAATAATATAACATATATAATATATTATTATTAATCAACATATATTATATGTATTCTAAACGATCATATGACTGAAGCTACAAACATTAACAAAGAATAGAGGGTTAAATCTATCTAAGATAATATTGTTGGTGTTACTAATGGTTTTAGGCTACTATCAGAAGCCTTTAACAAAAGATTGGAAGACTTGGGGGAAGAAGCAAAATTTTCAATTTCAGCGTTGGTCTTATTTGAATGTAGTGCCAATTGTTGTCCAATTTTCAGACCAAAGGACACAATAACAATCTTCAAGACAATTTTTTTTCAATGTGGTGGAAGTTGGAGGATCATTAGAAAACAATCTCTCCATCAAAGTGGGTCAGAGAGAGATTTTATTTGTATTCATGTTCCAAGAAAGAGTTTGGCAAATGTGTTATTAGTAGTAATATTATTTTCTATATCACCATTTTTGGCCTCTTGGCCAAAAGCGGGAACCCCCTTTTCTTTTCTTCTTTTTCTACCTTGTTGTTTCTTTTCTTGTCTTGTCTTTGTTGAGTCCTTGTCGTTCAGTTGTATTGGGTGAGTCAAATTGTGGACCCTGCATCCCCGATAGTTCAATGCTTGAGTGATGAGACTCTTTCCTTCTTTCTCCTCTCTTTTTTCTTCCCTTTTATTTATTTTTCTTCTTTTTTCCTTTTCTCCTCTTTTCTTGCCTAAGGTTTGGAGTTGCGCACTAGCAGACTTTCGAGGCTCATTTCATGCATACATGCTCCGACACCTCGCTCGCTGAAACACCGACCTATGATTAGGTTAGAGTTTCAAGGTATCAGGGGTCGCATGTCATCATGTCATGCATAACACCTAGATAGTTGAAACATCGAGTGATGACATCATCTGCAACTATAAAAGGGGCTTTAGCCTCATTTTCTCGACACTTTGTCTCTAAAGCTACAAAAGTATTTAGGGCACTAAACATTTTCTTTAGCAGGTTTGAGGTCTGGATTGTGACTAATTTGGGAGGTTGATTACTTTGGAGAGCACTGTAGTTCTTTTCCTTGCTATCATTTGAGCCCATCTCGTTTGCTCACCCCTTCGCAAAAGTCAAGTTTTTTTTCTTCCCTTGTTCTCTTGGTTGTGTTTCTTTGTTTCCTTTCCTTCTGTTGTTATCCTTTTGGGTTGTTTGTGTTTTGTTTTTGTTTGGTCTCCTCTCCTTTACATTTTTCTTTGTTTGAAAAGGTCCCATAGTCAGAAGGTCGACTTTTCAAAAAAACATTAAATTGATTTTTGAGAAAACCTAACTCTTCGAGACATCGGGGCATCAAGGATCTTGCGATCCCCGATCCACGAAAATGATTCAAGGATCACGAGGTCCCTGAAACCTAAAACCCGTGAGTGTACATTGAAGACTATTGAGGTTTTTAGGGTCCCATGACCCTCGACCACCGAAAGGGAATTCGGGGATCGTGGTCCCCCTATCCCCTAATGTACGCACCCCTATGCTATTGATGCACACATCAGGGTACATGGGGTTTCATGACCTCCGATCCCCAAAAAATGGATTCGGGGATCGTTGTCTCCCAATCCACGATCGTGCAACACTGCTAAGACTTATATCGGGGTTTGAGGATCGCTAGACCCCGAAACCCCAATTTTATATCTAAACTCTAAGGGTTTTGATGTTTTCCTCTTGTTGATGGGTGCTTTCTAATTTGTTTCAATTTTTCCTTTCTTGTAGTAGTTTGTTTTGTTTCTGTTCATAGGGTAGGTTAGTTTAAATTCAATAAAATGGTACTGACATATGCATTTTGGCGCAGAATGAGAAATGATTGTAGTGACCTTGGACATATGGCCAACTCGAGCAACCAAACACCTGATCCCTCATTAGTACAATCCATATGTATTCATACTGAAGGGTATCTAATATCTATACAATCTCTAGACCTCATAATGACTATTGTTGAGAGCTACAACCCTAAAGAGACGCAAGTCCTCAATAAGTTAGGAGATGTGGTCCTTGACATAAGATATGATAACATTGAGGAAGTGTTTCACATATGTACCTATGATGAAGATGCAAAGGTTTCATGAGAGTATGCAGAAAGATACTATAGGGATGAGCCAAACATTGAACTGAAGATCAATTATGACTACCTTGAAAGGCCCCGCAAAATAATTCAAATGGACAAAATGAATCTCCATATAAGATATTTGAGAGAAGACATAAAAAATTATGTCACGCTACTAAGCAAGGTTTTTGGTTTACCATAGGCCAGGCAACTTGAGCCCTAGATGGTACTCTATATTGATACCATATAGAAGAGGAAGAATAAAATAGACTAGGGGCAAATCATTAGCAATAATCTGGTTGAACAATTGCAAATGGTCAAAACCAACCCAATGTTCTACATGACCCCATATGTCGTGTATTTGTTGGTTGCACAAGCGTCCTACCCAGGACTAACATTGAAGGATTCACTACAAAATCCAAAATCATATGTATATGGGTTATGCCCATAACTGGTCTACAAATAACCATAGAGTCTATAATACATGATAGTAAATGATGCTTTTGTATTTGTTGTTATCATATAAATTGAGGGTGATTTTGCAAAGAGAATGTCTTTAGTGGTGGCTGCTCAAATCAGAAAGGTTGGGATTTTTGATATTCAGTTCAAGACATTCACCTACATTAGGGTAGTGGGTTTCACATTGCAGCCAAAGAAGCTTCCAAGATATCTATCTGATAGGTTAGTTCTTATGGATCTTTGGCGGCAGATTGCATATTCCCATGGGCTACTTGTGTCTAAGCACAAGCCACGTTTTCAATTTCCTATAGGGATTGGAGCACATTTAACACAAGATGTTAAAGAAACTAAATCTATATGCCTAGAATGGAATGAGTGCCCGTTAGAGACCCTTTCCATAACTCAGGGAAAATTTGACCCCATAGGTACTTTCAATCATGTGATGGGAGCCCACTTCAAGCATGAGCCACACATTGAAGACCATTGGGGAAATTATTTAGATAAATATGAACTTAGGATACAATATTTTTGTAGGATGAACCTGGAATTGGCTAGGGATGCATAAAACATGTACATATCAGACAAGCACATAGAATTGAACTCCGGGGATATATTGTTACTTATATACAACGATGAGAAGATTTTTGACAAGCCTATTTTCAATGCATAAATCCTAGTGGATGAGTCA
Source organism: Thuja plicata (assembly GCA_018584345.1). NCBI lineage: Eukaryota > Viridiplantae > Streptophyta > Pinopsida > Cupressales > Cupressaceae > Thuja > Thuja plicata. The sequence goes on along the minus strand of MU220701.1, from coordinate 15,195 downwards.
AATTACATAAGGTTTAGAGCAAGGCATGTGACTGGATGTACTCAGGAATGACTGATTAAGCCATATAAGTTGGAGACTTTGCCCATGACAAAATGGGTAGATACACCTCCAAGGGTTAAGGTTGTCGTTGTTTCAAATCCAAATAAAGCTCAAGTTCTTGTATTCAAAGGGACTTGAGTTACCTCTTTGCAAAGTGAAGTTTCTGGCCATTCTAGAGAGGTTGCAACTCACGTGCCTTCACACATCCGGAACCAACAGAAAGTTAAGGCCTAATAACAGGGAGAGCCTTCTACTACCATAACATCTGTTGCTACTTCCACTCCAACAACAGCTGTTGTAACTTCCTTTCCTATACTTATTGTTGCTGCTTAGGTTCTTTCTTCCACAATAGATCTTCCTTCATCTTCAAGGCCAAAGATTGAACCTTTCAAGATAAAAGCTAAGAAAGGTGAGGCTTCATCTTCTTCCATTTTTGCACGAAGAGATTATAAAAGGTTGAAGAAGAAGCCTCCCTCAATGGATCCTTTTGTGGAAATATCTAGAGAGGAAGAAGAAGAGGAGGAAAGTTGTCCTCTATTAATTAGAAAGAAAAGGTATGAAAAAACAACTTCCTGGAGCTTGGACTTGGGTTACCCTTCTTAAGAAGATATGTTAGAACCCCCTTAGCTAGAAACAACTCAGGACGCGCAACCTAAAGAGTGGGGAGTGTCGATGAATTCTATGTATTTGACTTTGAAAATATTGCAAGATGTAAGGAAACAATGCAAGAAAACCAAGGAGAATAGGATGTAGAAGAAACTTCATTACAAGACATGTTTGAGGGCTTGGATGGAGACGATGATGTTCAAGAAGTTCGCCTTGACACTGAAAAGGTGGATCAAGGTGAGGATATAGAAATAGGGGAAGAATTAGAAAAGGAAAATTAAGCTCTAGAGATTTCCATAGGTCTTGAGGAGAAGACATATGGAGAAGAAACCCAAGCCACATGTGAACAAGAGAAAGAGGAGAGTCAATCTAGACAAGAACAAGAAAAAGAATCATCTTCTCCATCTAGTCAAACTGTTACTCCTCCATCACAACATGTCTTCTCAACATCACACCAAGAAGAGGAGATGGTGGATAATGGAGGGTTGTGTTAGCAATAATAGCTCACCAACACAACTGAGAGGGGAGGGGGGTGAATCAGTTGTGAGCCAAATAAATTAAACTTTATACTTTATAAACCAATTACTCAACAAAAATTTGAACACATCAAATGTAGCATATGTATCGTCTTAAAATGGAAGCACTTCCATGATAAGAATGTTTAGCCCTCCTTAGGGGATCTTTTTGACCACTATCATAGTATCCCCTCCTTTCTTCATCATCTCTTGTCTCTGTGCCTGTTTAGGACCCTGATTGGGCCTCTCCGGGCACCTTCTATCCCACCTAACACATTTTCTAGGGGTTCTGACCCCCTGGGTCAAGGTTGACCTCGACCTTGACCTAGGTCAGGGTCAATCTCGACCTTGACTTGGGTCCCCCTTCCAAATCTGGAAGCTTGTCGGTTGCCGGAGGTCATCAAAAATATATTTTCCCGCTTTCGGGTCGGTTGTTTTGGGTTCCGAAGCGGCAAAATCCTAAAATGTATTTAATATAGGTCCTCTTCTAGGGGCATGGGTCTAATTGGAATTCAATTCTCCTATGTCGGCCTCCTTAGAAGATTGTACCCTAGTTTCATATAAAAGGAAGTTTTCTCCTCTCATTTTTTCTAAGCAATATTTAGCAAGAAAAAGTCTTCTAAGTGAAAAAAGCTCTAACCAAGATTTTGTCAAGAAGCAAAAGGTTCAAGCATCCATTGTTTTACATGTTCTCAAGCTTTCAAGGTGTTCAAATCTTCCTCTCAAGCATTCAAGTCCTCCATTGAAGATCAAGGATTCAAGCTTTCAAGCCTTTGAAGGGATTTGGTTCAAGCATTCAAGATTTATCATTCAAGCCCTAGATCTAGCCATCATGATGGTGTGATCTTCCTTCAAGATCCTTTGTGCATCCTCAAGACTCTTTTCATTATCTCTTCAAGGTAGATTCCAAGCATACAATCATGGAGGTTTATGGTTTCTAAAATCCATGCTTTTGTATTTTCATATTTGTCTACACTAGAATTACAATTGCATGTCCATTGAATATCATAGCTTCATTGTTAGATTCAATTCTACTACTTGCTATAATTCTTATTTCAATTATTGATTTCAAGGTTAATTCCTAAATTGGGGTTTGACTAAGGCAAACCCCCCCAACAAAAAATCTCTTTTTCTTGCAGGTACAGGTTTAGGATTGAATTGAACTCAGATCTAGATACCCTTTTCAGCAAACTATCGAGATCCGCAAACAGATTTTCTGTCAGACTTGTGTAGGTCAGGGTTGAGATTATTGGGTCAGGGGTGAGATTATTGGGTCAAGGTCAACCTTTTTCGTAAGACGGTGTCGGATTGAAAAAATATTTTCGGGTTTTGTTCGTCTCTGCTTTCCAATTCTGGATCATACTTCAGATTTTCCAGAAACAGAGTACAGACCCCAGAAAACAACATTCTTTGATCTGCAATATTTCAAGGTTAGTGTTTTTCTCCTATCCATTTCAATTAAAATCCTTAATCATTCTAAATCTATCACACATTTATATTTACACACATTTTAAGAGGGAAACCTTGGATCTCCTTCTTTATTCTTATTTCCAATAGATTGATTCATTTATGCATTGATCCTTTTTGGGTTGATCAATTTGGATCCTTCCTTTGTGCATTTTAGAATAAAGGGGAATGTCTTATTTATCCCTCCACTCTAAACATTAAATGTAAGGTGATAAGTGATTTGAGTTTCAAAACACTCTTATTCTATTAACATCATTTTTCTCCTTTACATTTTGGTGAACCCGAGATAGACAACTCTTTCTTTTTGGTGTTAGATTTGCATGCATTTAAAAGTAGGTTTTCTTTTATTCTCTTGCATTTATATTCCAAAAATACATAAAAAATATAAAATTTCTCTAAAAACACAAAAACATTTACATGCTTGTAATTTTATTGTGTGTTCAACGTGTATGACTCTTGTTTTGAATACTTTGATGAAAATTTTATTGCACAAGAGAATAGATCCCTTAATGAGGTACATGGAAGTGAGGATGAAAATGGTTCGAATAAGATGTTCATGGATCCCATTCCTATTTCATCCTCCACAACTTCTCCAATTGACCTCTACCATAGGATGTGTGCATGGTTACCTTCATGTTCCACTATTTACAACATTGATACACCTGGAAAGATTTCATTTAGTGTGTGTGATGTTGCTTTGTCCTCTCTTGTATTGCATTGTAAGGATATATTAGAGCAAGAAGATGACTTTAATATTTCCCTCCATGGAGATGAGATAAGGATAGACGTTACTTCTTCTCATAATATATGTCTTTTCTATGAGCCTACTTTAGAATATAGTTCTTCCCCCTTTAGGGATCAAGCTTTAGGCGCTCCTACAATGTGCTTTATTGATAGGGAGGCTAATCCTCCTATTTGGGATGAACATTTGGATTTGGATGTTTATTACTCTCTTCCTCATGAAGCCATTATGGACGATTCTAATTTTTGGGATGAACCCTTGGATAAAGACATTGAGTTATCCCCTTCTTGTGAATATTCTTTGATACAAGAGGGTGATTTATTAATGGATGACATATTCATACATGATGATGACTCTTTTTATAAAACACACTCCCCTTATGTGGACATTTTAGAGAAAGAAGAGAACATTATTGATGCATTACCTCTTATTGGGATTCCTTCTAGTGATGAGGCATTAGTGGAAAATGATATGAATTCCATTAATGCTCTCCCTCTTAGTGATGATCCTATGGAGAATCAAGCTCCTACCTCATCTTCTCCTAGGATGTATTCCTCTTTTCCTTCTTGTGAATCTATCAAACATTTTAATGATGACATAGTGACTACTGACGTTCCATTGACTCCTTTTGATATGGCTTCTTGTTATGGTCCTGGTTATCATTTACTAGTTAAACAAGGATTCCATGGTCAAGGATGTGGTAAGAATAAACATGTAATTCAAATGCCCTTACAGAATGGGGGGCATGAGCATTCTTATGGATTGAGATTTAATCCTCAACAACATAGCAATGTTACCAACATATCAAATAACATTTCAAAACATGATGACCCTATGAAGGAATTTGACCAAGAGGTTGTTCTGCCTAAGCTCCTTCGTGCTAAGATAATTACTAGACCTGAACACAAAAATAAACATAGTCTATACTTGAATATTCTTCCTTTTTGTTTCTATCATAGATTTCATGATCACTCTAATGAATGTCAAGATTTACATTATAAGATTAGGCAGCTCATTGATAGTAAAGTTATTTATATATCATGTGGCAATGAGTTATATTTCAATCCTATTTTCTCTAAATAACATTTATGTTCCTATTATGGAACTCCATATTATGTAAACAATGTTAGCCTAATCTTTGGGGGCTTGTTGTCTTGCATAGTATTGTGAGCGATATAATAGGCCCCCTTTCATCCTTGTTCCTACACTTGGGGGGCAAGTATGCCATCTCCTTCTTTTCTATCTTTCCGGGATTCACTTTTCCCTTGGTTAAGCAGTATCTATCTATTATGTGATATCAAACATACATGAAAATTTTGGTTTGCATTAAGGATCTGTCTTTGATTATAACCTATTTTTTTGTTTGACGTTGGGTTTCCATGGTTGATAAATCTCTCACCTTGGAAACTGAATAGTGTGCTATCCCTCACAAGGGTTACTTTGTCACTTCTTGCATGATATCTCTTTTCTTATAACAATATCTCTCGATATAATTTGATATATCCCTTTCTTTCACACGTGGGGGGCAAGGTATTTTCCTTCTTCCTCTATCTAAGGATTTACTTTCCTTAGCATAGTGGCATTTTTTATCATATAACATTATTTCCTTATAAAGATGTATGTTTTTTTACTATGGATACCCTCTTATATAAGAGGTGATTGTCCTAGGTCATCGCCTCTTCTTTATTTTTTAAATTATGTTCTTTATAAACTCTTGCTCTTGCTTTGGGTTAGAGTTTGATGCCTTCATCCTAAGATTCCTCTTCCTCTTCCTCTTGATTACGGGGGGCTTGATGATTGAATCTTTGTTCCCTCTTTTCTTTAGAAGATGACATTTTATCCTAAGCACTCTTCTATGGTGGGGTGTCTTGTTGATAAGATCTCTTCATTTTTTACGATCCTTTTTCCATAAGTGACATATCCATTTCACAATTATCTATGTTCTTGGATGTACGAGTCAAGACTCTTCGCTAAGCATATGGTATACATTGTTGTTAAGCTAGATATCTCCTTACCTTGTGAAGTAGGTATCCTCTTTCTCTTCCTTATCCTGCCTAGTGGGTAGTCATGATAAGGAGGGGGGCATATATAGGGTCTCCCTTGTACTATATTTTACATTAAGTTACATTTTGCAATATGTTAAATCCTTGGAAGGTAACACACATAAGTTGCTAAATCCTGAAGAGACACACATTTTTATTATTTTTTGCTAAATCCTCGAAAGATAATGCACATAAGTTGCTAAATCCTAAAGGGACACACATTTTTACTTTTATTTTTGCTAAATCCTTGGAAGGTAACACACATAAGTTGCTAAATCCTGAATAGATACACACCATTTTACATTTTTCAATATGCTAAATCCTTGGAAGGTAACACACATAAGTTGCTAAATCCTGAAAAGACACACATTTTATATTCATAGTAATACAAGAATGTGGATCTATGGATATTTTCAAAAGCCGTCAAAAGATGCATTACAATTACCAACATATTTTATGGGTGAACCTGTTGGGCTCTTGTTAGAGAAGTCATATTATAGCTAATAATTAATTTATTTAATTTTTAGTCTATTATAATCTACACTTAAGTTAAATTTAGGCATCTTATTATTCTTTAGGGTTTTTCACCTTTAGGGTTTCATGATTCCTTTTATAAGGATTCACCTCTTTGTTTTTCATAAGGAGTTTTTCACATCTCATTGTAACATCTTGAAACATATTGTTAATATATTGTTTTCTTGTGCATATGATGTCTCCTCTGGCTTTTT
>MU220697.1:429927-444011 GCA_018584345.1 Thuja plicata | reverse complement strand
GACCAATAACAAATTGCTTCTTGCTCTCTAAAAAACAAGTCTTGAACCAAGTGAGAAGCTATAAGTTGAAGTCGTGAACTTATAGCTTCTCACTTGGTTCAAGACTTGTTTGTTAGAGAGCAAGAAGTAATTTTTTATTGGTCCATCTTCTATTGAAGCCGAGTACCAAAACTGAGGCTATTTGGTTTCAGAATTTGTTTTTTTTTAAATTCAATTTTGGTCGAAATTTTGACATCCATTGGTCGAAACATTTGCTTAGGCCGGCTTACGTTTTGACTATTTTGCGTCGAAAGTTTGCGTCGTGGGTTTGGCATCCTGGTCGGATGGGTCAGACATTTCGACCAAAGTTTGCGTCGTGGGTTTGGCATCCTGGTCGGATGGGTCGAACATTTCGACGAACGTGGCTCGAAGTTTCGACAAATAATATGGACATTTGAAGATGCTAATTTCGACCAATTTTGTGTAGAAATTTCGACGTTAACAAGGATGTGCCGATCTTTCGACGATAAAAATACCGACAAAGCAATATGTGGGTCCTTCGACCAATCTGCGTAGATAATTCGACCAATGTTCGTCGAAAATAGGGGCCAATTCTACTAGTGTTCTTAATACCCATCTCTACCTCCTGCATGCTGAAAAGATTTGTAGTATTGTTGACCAAGGGTGGTTGGTCCACTCCACCTTCTTGTTCATAGAGTTTCCTAGCATAATCAAACCATTGGGTGGTTGTAATATTATTTTTAGTTTGAATCTTTCTTGGCTGGAGTTCTTTCCAAAAAAAATTGGGGTTATTTCTACCCAGAGAAATTAACTCCTCTCTCCTTGTGAACATAAAATCAATTATTTTCTTCTTTAGGATCTGTTTATAAGATTTAATGTCAAGGTTTGTTTTATTTGACTCCCTTAGATTTCTCCTAGCCATCTTGCATTCCTTATCAAACCACACATTAGCTGGAAAACAATTGGTTTCATATTTTCTATTTTTTGTTCTCTTGCATTTTGAGAGAGCCTCATGAATCAAACTTGATAACGCATGACAATTAACAACATGCCTGTGCATATGCTTCCCCCTACAGAGTCTCTCAAGAGTATCCCTGAAGATGTTACTGTTTTCTGAAGTCAAAAGAATTCTACCCTGAGAAGGAGGTTGTTGAGGGCATTGGGTTTTTGCCCCAATCTTCCTATCCTTTGCCCAACACAGATTTACGTACAATGGTCTATGATTTGATTTGAGATCCCATATGTGTTCCCCAATTACAACTTCCTCAATTCTCTCATACAAATTTTGTGAACAAATTGCATAATCCACCACACTTGCCCTGTTGTAGGTGTTGCAAGTGAAATTGCCTGACTAAGACCATCTAGCCAAACCATTGCAAATTATTAGATCAAAAGTGTCACATAGAGTGATCAATTCTTCCCCAAAATGATTGCAGCCTTTAGCATCTTCTGATACTCTCTCCCACTGATGTTTTCTCTTTTCTGTGAACCAAATAGGATTACCATTTTCTTTGGAGTTGAAAATATTGGCTTGACAATTTGTTGTTCTAGCATTGAAATCTCCGACAAGAACATCCCCACGCTGCGAAAAAAACATCTTTCTTTAAGGCAATATAGGGGTCATTGTGATCTAAGCCACACTTTTTATAAGCTTTAAATACTTGTGGGGCAAAGTAACATGCTGCGATCCTGAGAAGATTGTTGTTTTCCACGATTTTGAGCCATATGAATTGTTTATTAGAATCTTCCTTTTCCAACTGAATGACACATCCTTCCCTTTCTTTTACTAGAACCATTATGCCTCCATGACCTTTATCATTTCCCACTGTCTCATTCCACATTGCCAGCTTCTAGGAGCTTTCAAACAATAGAGTCTTACATCCTTGGTGCTCACATGTCTCTATGAGACAAATAATGTCTTTGCCTTCCGCAATAGTTATTATTGCTATGAGTGAATGCTGATCTTGTTGTATCGCTGCCTACTGAAGTGTTTGTTGTCACGTCTTTGCTGCCCACTTGCTACTCTACATTGGGATGTTGACCAAAATGAACAATAATTGCTTTGCCCTTGAACATCCAATCCCTTTTGCCTTCATTTCTAGTTCTAATTTTTTCCATTTCCATCCTTCTTTCTTCTTGTTGCCTCGTAGTTAGATCCTCCTCTAAAAAGAAGCGAGAACCCCTCAAGAGTTGTTTTTTGCTCAATAAATTTTGTTTGTCACGAATACTAGGCATGACTACCTTAATGAGCCTATCTCTCTCATCATATGATTTGCCAACCCTCCATGCTTGGTAGACTTGACCTTGCCACAACAACACTTCTTGTAGGAAGTCCCTCGTTAAGTCAAGGGTGTGTTCACCTTCACCATAGTCTTTTATCCCTTTGATAATTATATTGGATGCCCTAATCTGCCTTTCATTGACCTCACAGTCTTGTGTGTTATTCATGTGAGTATTTGCCTCCTCACCCGGACGTGCAAAGTGTTTACTGTTTCTATCCCAAGTTTTGGTAACTTCTGAAAAACTTATTTTCTCCTCTTCAACCTTTGCCTTTCCCAACAAACTAGCATGATATATCAATTTCTCCTTATCATGAGATGTCTTAGTATTTGTTGTAACCTTGTTTGCTTCCAATGAAACTCTCAAATTTTGCTATTCATCCTTTATGTTCTGCCATTCAAGCTTCCCAACTAAGAGTGTTTCTTGCAACAATGAGATTTGAACTTTTAAAACATTGTTTTTGTCTGTAAGAGATTTATTTGTTGCAGTCAAGACATGTATTTTGAGGCCACTTTCTTGCTCTTTAACCTCTAGAAGTTCCAACCTCTCCTTGGCCATTAAAAGTTCTTGCACTTATAGATTTGGACACAAGCGAGAGGTGTAGAAGTAGGACTGTAAGTGACGGGGTCTACAAAGTTACTATTGCCGCACAAATGATTGTTGCCACCTAAATGTGAAGGAGGGCACATTTTGACGCCATCTTTTTTGTCTTGTCTCCTGCTTTTTCACCCTTTGACCATAATTTTTTCCTTTCATGTGACCATTTCATACGGGCAAGTCTACGTTTTAAAATGGCTTTAAACTGTTTAAAGTCGACCCAGATATATTTTCCTCTCTTGCCAAGTGAGATAATTTTTACTTGTCCCAAATGATTAGTTTCAAAGTGCACCAAAATTTCTTGACCATTTTTTACAAATGAAATGGTATATTTTCCCATTGTTTGTATTTCAATTGTTTGTTTTTCCATTGACCGAAGGAACAAAAGAGACAAAGAAAAAGACAACTACAAGAACAAATATAAAAAGAAACTTGCACACCTCGAAACTACTTATGTTTGACAGACTGGGTCTCTCTGGTCTAGAAGCACACCATGCCTCTTTCCCTCTGTGGACTGGGCCCAGTTGTCGCTTTGCTGCTGTAGAAACCCACCCACAACCCACCTTTACCAAAAACCCCGATGTTGTTTGGGCCTAGCCTGCCTTTGCTATCTTGAAACCTATGCCCTTTCTGGTTGGGGCCTATCTGGGTCTGGTTATTCGTATGTTGCGTGGGGCCTACACCATTTCAGATTGTTTCTTTCACTGCCTTGTGGCTTGCTCCTTGTCGCCTACGTGCCCTTTCATTGCATTGAAAATCATTTGAAATGGAACAATCTATTATAGTTGACAAAGGCCTCAAATGAAGCCAATGATCCAATGAGTTTACTTGTTATAAAAATTGTAAACCAAATGCCAGAGCTTCTCACGTGAATGAAGATGTTTCATGGAAATTACTACTTAATCACCTTGCTTCATCTGGTACTGATTTAAGCCTCCATGCTCACAACTTACCCCATTCATTGTGTAGATCACAATTTGAAAATTCTTTTACCCCAAAGGATTCTTCCAACACAAGATCATTGTAATTTGCAGTCCTTTTGGTAGTGTCAGGACTTTGATATGTTATATGGTCTTTGCCAATATCAATCACCAAGAACAAAATGAGTTGTCCATCAAGACCTTAGCCCATTTGTTTCGTGGAATTTGTGTATGCTGGAATAGCCAATTTTGGAATTCAATTGAATTCTGGAATTCTACTATTCTGAAAATAAATTCTAGAATATGGGTTGGACCCGTTTGGTTCACCCGGAAGATGACTGAGAAGATGCACAAGAGATTTTAATTGTTTATTTCTTAATTTTTTAAATATGGTGTATGTGTATATATACACATACACACGCATGTGTGTGTATATACACACACGTGTGTGTGTATGCGTATATGTATGTGTATATACACACATGTGTGTATGTGTATATGTATATATATGTGTATACATGTGTGTATATACACACGTATACACATTATGTATACACATGTATACACATATACACACATGTATACAAATACACACATGTATGCACATACACAAATGTGTGTATATGTACACACATGTATACACACGTTTATGTGTATACATGTGTACATATACACACATTTGTGTATATGTACACATACACACACGTGTGGATATATACACATGTATATATACACACATGTGTGTATACGCACATACATACACGTGTGTTTTTATATACATACACACTTGTGTGGATATATATACACACATATGTATATACACATACACATACATATACACACGTGTAAAGCTTAAATTTGGTTTTATAAAAGTTGGAATTGGAATTGGAATAGCCAATTTCAATTCCACCTATTTGGGTGGAAGATGCATATTCCCATTTTGAGACAAAATTGGAATTTGAAAATTCCAATTTCAATTTTGTAAGATGGACACAAACATGGAATCGGCATTATCCAGAATTAGATAATGCCAATTCCAGTCTAATTCCGCGAAACAAACGGGCCTGAACCACAATAAACTTTTGCAAATCCACCAAAATTGAACTTCAATACTAATAAATGTGAGAAATTTGTTAAGGATTTAATCCACCGATTACATTGTTGGAGATTTGAATCATATGTTTGAATTAACTTTTTGCATGGTATGGCATCATTTATGTGTTTCACATCCATTAAAATTTCATGTAAAAGGTTCCTTCTTACATTCACCGACTTGGGTTGAATGTTTGAGGCAGCGTGTCACAAGGCAAAGAGGCTTGCATTTAAGCCACGGTGTGCTACACCACCCCGGATTATCAGAGTAAAAGTTCAAACTCCTCACCTAAAATTGATCTCACAAAGCGTCGTGTTCTCTTCTTAATGGATTTTCTTTTCTAATGATTCGTTAACTATCAATTAGGCAAATTTTAAAAAGCTAAGCTGAGTATTTGTACACGTTTTGGAAACCAGACATTGAGTCTCTTAACATTGATAAAACATCTATGAAAATAATGTTAGATTATTAATCTATTAGGTCCCCTCACAAGAGAGATGATGCTTGTAGTGGTGTACTGTTTCCACTGCCACCAGTGTTTCAATCTCGCAAGAACCATATAATTGCAAGTCGTGAAATGGTATTCGCAAATGCATATTTCACTTCATGTGGCTTATCTTTGCTTTGCTGGTCCTTTCTTGGAGACACAAAGTAAGGTCAAAACAATTGTGATCTTCAAATTCTAGATCATTTTAGGAGGCAAGATCACACATTATATGCCAAAATTTCTGTCATGTTATGGATTCGTTTACCAATGTTTAGTTTAAAATAAATTAAGAATACTAGGCATTAAGTCCATTCATTAAACTTACTAACCATATTTGATTATATTCATGATTTAATTCATTTCAGAATTTATGCATTACTTATAAATACTGGTTTTCTGAAAGTGTAACTGGAGGAATAGATTGATTCAATCAAGAAATCAATATCTAACACATTATATACAGTTTTCTTTATCTACATATCATCATTTTATTTTCGAGAATAATGCATTATATGTATCATATTTTACTGGTAAATAGCATGTAATGAATGGAAGCATAACAAATGCAATGAAGTGCAAATAACGGGAATACCATTTGGTGGAAGAAATTTGAAAATTCAAGTTACACATCTCAAGTACAGAAAACAACTATTCATTCTTCTCTATTGATATTGAGTGAATTGATCCTTATTAAGACAAGAAAATAGTAATAAAGGTCTTTTTGCCCCATCTAGGCACCACACTCAGTGTGTGAGACCCTCTTAGCTTTTGGCTCTGTGACTAATCAGAAATGGTTCGGACATTGGCCATCCTCCTTGACCTCATATTCGTCATATCACTGTTTGGCCCGTTTCAAAAGCAAACGGAGTGATGGAAAACCAAGAGCAAAAGTTTGCAAAAACCAACCTCTTACATTGGCTTGATCCACCCTTTGTGCCAAGAAATAGGCATAAATTGCTTCTGCAACGTGAAGCAGTGTTGCAACATAAAAAAGGATTTGTAAATTTCTAACAGAGCGGAACAAAAGAATGCCAAACAACCTTACCCACTTTAGGGGGCCAAGATATGGTAGTGGTATAAATGCAACACAGAATAATAGAAACATTCCAAGAGTGACATACAACCATATGAAGATGTTAGGTGTGTCCAACTCCGCCTTTTTCTTCTCTTTCCAATATGTGATTGTTGTTTTCATGCCTTCTTCTGGTTTTACAATTGGAATGTATCCTAGTTCTTGCCTGGCTTTCAAGATAGAGAAATAATGAGTGACCCCCACCTGTTGAGCAATGTTTTAAAAATTACAAATTGCAATCAGCTAACAATTCATCACATTGATAAAATGGTATCTAGTTGTAAGTTAAGCTATAGGAAACTATAAATTCCAAATGCAAATGCAAATGCCAAAGAAATTCTTTGTTCTAGAATACAAGAGGAAAAAATATTACTTTCTACCGTACAGGCCAAGGAAAATGTCAGGGTACACCCTTTAATTGTTTTCTGACTTTATTTCCTGTAGGTGCCATAGTAGGTACTTACTGAATATGAATAAGCATTAAGTACCTACTTTATTATATCAATAAGTAAAATTAATTGTTTATTTTAAAAGGGAATCACCAAAGGCACAACTTCTGGTGAGAGCCCTTTAATTGTACTTAAATGGTTAAGATTGTACTAATGAAATATCCATCCTTTGAAACCTGTAGTTCTTATTCGCTTTTATTAGTTTATTGTTGTCATACATTGATGTCAACTGTTGCTGAATATCTCATAAGCTGTTAAAGAAACAGGGTAGGCCTTATGTATGTTATCATTGATGAATCCAAAATGTTAATGTGGTAAAAATCTATATGCCAGTGACACAGAATGCAACTTCAAGGGGCAAACAAGTAATTTGACCCCACAAAGCAAGAGAAGGAACCAAGCAGCAAGTCAGAGAAATAAGATCTGCATGGTTGTGGAGGGAGAATCATCCAGTTGACATTGAATCAGCCAAATCCATGTGCAAGAAACTTTAAGTAGATATGCAAGCAGGAAGAACTGTTCTGAATGGTACTCTGTCATACTTAAAAGAGGAACAAGAAGTTGCTTGGACCAATTTGCTGTCCACAAAAGTTTCAAGCAGTAGCACTCAATGATCAAAGCCATCAAGTTCTGGTGGAGAAAGAATCACATTCCAACCAAAAATTGCTTGAACTGGGAGTATTACTGGAGGAAAATGGTATTATGATGGTCAGAGAAATAAGATATGCAGGGTTGTGTAGGAAGAATCATCCAGTTGACATTGAAATCGTCCAAATCCCTGTGCAAAAAACTTTAACTAGATAGGTTAGGTATGCAGCCTTTGACAGCTTTAAGCATCACAGGAAGGACTGTCCTCAAGGGTTAGAAGAGACTTCAATCATCCCGAAGCTTACAGTGCTCTCAATCCATACTTAAAAGAGTAACAAGATGTTGCTTGGACCAATTCACTGTCCAGTGGTGTCCAAAAAAGTTTCAGGCAGTAGCACTCAATGATATGAAAACCCTCAATTTCTGACGGAAAGAATCACATCCCAATCATAAATTGCTTCAATTGGGAGTATTACTGAAGGAAAATGGAATTAATGATGATCAGACCTGCCATGATTCCTTCACAAGAACATTGAGAATGTATGTTATAAATTGGTATGATCAATTGAAGGGGTGGAAACATGGATACACAGGCCAATAAGTGACCATTCAATGAGAAATTAAAAAAGTGGCATGTAGATACCATATTTTGAAAGAAATGAAAAATTTAAACAAGGCAGAGAATACCAAGTCTGGTACATATATTGAATTGTTCACTTATTGACGATTTAAAACAATAATATTCTGTGAATGGATTATGCCAGTTGTTCAATATAAGTTTGAGGATACTATCAACCCTGAAATATAATGAAACATATTGAAGACTTTAGATGTGAAACAGAAGCAGTATTTGCAAAATCAAAATTGAGAATAAGATCATGAGACTAAATTTACTTATAGTGTCAAAACCATTTTAAGTGTAAGAAAGAAGAAAAAAAGGTGAATTGGAGAAAAATGGGATACGGTGTTTAAGAGGCTTAATCAAGAGCATGAGGACAAATGCCCAGTTCAAGAGTGCAATCTGCAAAATGTGAACACACACAATATAAATGAATGTTCGTTTAACATGAAAAATAGACCAAACAACCAATGTACAATGGTAGAGCAATCACTATCAAGTGGGAGTACCACGATAAGAGAAACCAAAGGTCATCAACCAATAACAGTAGTAGTTTGTGAAGAAATGTCTGAATACATCACTACTGAGAGTTAATAAAAGTAGACCTACAATTCAATAGTGAAAATGTAACTGGGCACTTTGTAAAGAAATGTTCTAATGGGCCAATATAATGCCCCAAGTTTCTAAACTTGCAGGGGAATATGGTTTGAGTGATTACTATAATGCTGACTTCAAACAAAGAAATGACTGACCAAGCATGGTTGAAACTGAAAGCTATATCTTATAATCTATTAATTGTATGACGTATTTATGAACTTGTTTTTGCATGCTAACCTAACCACTATTCCTTCACCTTCTTAATCTCTTGCAAGTTAATATCAGATGTTAATTTTAATTTTATGGGAAAATGCCCATCTGTTGACACGGTCTTTCAGTCATTTCATCATGTGATGAGAACAAGAAGTTTCAGGCCATACACTTGATCACAGACCAGCGCATAAACCTTCAACCATGTGTTTTTAGGAAATTTGCCATTGGAACCAATTATTATTCACTTCACACATATCAAGTAAGTCTTTACTACATAAATTCAAAGCACATCAACACTTGACTTGTACTTGATCATTTAACTATCAATAAAATCTTCAATCTTGCGTATCATGTGAATAAGCACATGTCATCAATTTTGCCTGTCATGCGAGTATTTATGTGTAATTATGTTAAGCAACTAGTTTCAGTTCTGAAGAACCAAAAACACACACTTATGCATTGCATACACACAAATTATTCTCATCTAGATTGAAATTATATTCAAATCTCTTTTCTCTAAAAAGTGCCCATAATATTTAGAATATATTGAAGCAATTGATGCTATTTCGTTTCATCAATAAATTCTTGAAAATTCTTTGGGCAAAATGAGTGTACAAGACTTGAATGTGTGTCTGCAAAAAAGAAACATCTTTCTTATTTACTCCCGTTTACTAATTTCTTAAGGCAAAGCTAGAAGGGATCAAATTACCTTGTATACTTCTGCAGGAAGAATCAATGGTCGAGGAAACCATGTCTTATTCAACCAAGGATAACAGAGACTATAGATGCCCCAAAAAACCCACGCAATAGTAAGAGCAGTTGAAACACTAATTGTTAGCCTTGGGAAAGTGTACTCCAAGCTTACAATTAATGGACGAAGAAACTCAAATGAATTCACTGGAGCACCTTCAGAAAAAGAAAAAAGTTTTCAGTACTTAATACATTTAGCCAGATAATTAAATAATAGAAAATAACAAGCACCAGACATTTCACATATTAAGTGTTTTCAATAGAAAACAAATAATAAAGAGTTAATTATTTCCAATAAAGTTTTTTCCATAAGACTAACAAATGCCAACAATTATACATACAGATGAATTAAAATGTGTAGAAACAAGTGGGGCAATTACAAAATTTGTACCACTAGCCTACAAATGAATTGCTAAAATTAACATTTCCGTTATTAACATGGCATCCAAAGGATACTCCAGGAAACATTTCTCAACTCCAGCAGAAAGTTAAGGATTGCCTTTCAGCTCATTCAAATTTGAATACTTGCACTAAGAAGTTGAGAAACATAGTTACTAAATCTGATTCACTTAGACTTTTCGATTGCTGTAGAATTTGACTAATTTTCCTTTTAAATTCCAGATTTCCAATTTTTTTTACCTCCAAATTAAAAAATACAAAATTAAAATCTAGTAACCATGCTATAGAATAATAAATTGGAATCTATATTTCCAGATTGCTATAAGTAATAAGTATAGAATAAAAAATTGGAATCTAGTAACTATGCTGAGAATAGTGTTGGTTAACTTGTTACACTAGAATAAACCATGTATTCACAATCTTGTCTATTCACAATAGAGCAGGCTATTAACATCATACCTTGACAAATTTATACAAATGTACCATACAAAGCCAATATGGATATGGACATACAGAAACAAATCAAATGGTAATAAGCTTTGAGATCCACCTTTAAATCCATTGAATGAATTGCAGGCAAAACATTAATAATATGGAAGTTCCTTGAAAGAGAATGCACTCTATTACCTTCAGAAAAATATTCAAAAATGTCATTCAGAACACCATGAATCCTAATGAATATTCCATGAATAAAGCATGTTAAAATTGGATGTTGATTTACACTCGAACAGCATAACATGTTATTAGGATAAATTGACTCATGCGACAAACGTGTTAAAAACAATATACAGAAATTATGCTTGGAATTAAAAATCACATATCATTTATTTCTTCCAATCTGCGAAGTGAACTTTCCCAAATCCCTTAACTGCCAACCATAAATAAAGATTCTATCTTACTATCTAACTTAGGTTGTACCCAAATAAGAATAGGTTGCATATAAATGTAAAGCTATATCCTGAGATTGCTAGAGTTGTGAAGAAGCACTAAAATCTGGCTCATGTGCCTGTTTGTGTTACTTAATAGTCGTTCCTGATGTGCATCACTGCATTGATTAGATGATGACAGAGATTCTCTATGGCTTTCTTAATTGCCTCTTCCTTCATCTGTTGCTTAAGCATGTCAAAGGAATTCAAAAAATGGAGTGAGGCACTGAGAATATTTGACTTTAGCTTTCCTCATGTGGGCTTTAATAAATAAATTTCTCCATTTGTGAAATGAAATGGTTTTCTGTTTTATTTTTCTTTAAGTCCAATTATATTTTACATTTATGCAGGATCTCAACTTCCTGGTCTGGTTTCCTCATGTTGCTGGTGGATTTAAGTCCAGTTTTTTTGGGTGGGGATGACGTAAGCGAGGCAGGGAGAGTGGGACGGGGATGGGCGGGGTAAGCTGGAGGCAGTTGGCTATCTTCTAATATACAAGCTTCAGCAATTTGCAAACTAGCACAGCCAATGCTTGGCATTGCGTTCCCCAGGAGATAGGACCAGAGGCAAAACATGGATGAATTTGACAGAAGAAATACTTTAGATTTGGCATCTAAGCCGAAGGGTACTGCAAAGAGAATTTAATAATTTACCAATGGAAAAAACTATCAACTATCAAAATTCCTATTTTAATAGCAAAGAGAGTTGAAGAATACCATCAGAAATGAAATATGCTTGGCCAGCAGCAACTGGGGTTCCTTCTCTTCCTGGAATATCATCTAGAAGTCCCATACTTGCCAGCAACAGAGCATGTATCAAGTTATCAACATAAACCCAGTCATTTTTCACTCTAGGTTCCCCTATTTTGAATGTTAGAAGGCCCATTTGCCCTAAACTGAATATTCTTGGAAGATGTCGTTCCTCGCCAGGCCCATAAATTGCTGCTGGTCTAATAGCACATGTATAAAGCTTTTTCCCATCTCTTTTTCTGTCACGGAAGATAAATGCTCATTAAGATGTCAGAAACCTGCTAAGTGCAAAATTCAGCAATAAACAGATCATGTTAACCAGGTTAGGAACAAATAAACATGCACTTACACAGTCACACTTATTGATGATGCAAAGTTCAACCTAATCAGCCACTTTCCTCGTTTTAGTACAAAACCAAAAAAAGGAGTAAGGTATGCTAGACATTTCCATTGTTATCAAAAGGATTACAAGCCATATTCAATTCTTCCAGTGCTGAATTGAGTTTCTGATTAAATCATTTGATCAGTTTCTTCTTTCCTTGTCTTTACTTCAATTCTTAAATTAATTTTTTTTCTTGATTTTCTAAATTTCTCATTTGCTAGAGAAGTTCTTATTCTTTTTCATCTGAGTATCCGAATAGACTGACAATTTTTTTTGTTTTAAAGTTTACTTGTGTGATGGCCTTTTACGCCTTCTTATTGCTAGACATTCTAGTGAATTTTAGAGGTTGTTTGGCTCCTTATAGGGCATTGGTTGTAGCAGCAGAGACTTAATTTTCTGTTATTGTGTTGGAAATAGCAGCTATGTTTATTCTCTGGAAAATCTCTTCTCTTCTGCTGCAAGTTCTGAAAACTTTCTTTCCATTGTATCCATTGAGACTGAAGATAAGGTCAGGAATAACAATCTTTCTTCTCTGTATTTTCCGAGTTATTTGCAAATAAGATCTGGTCTATCTTCTTGGTAATCTTGAGTTGCATGTCTAAAATCTGCAAACTTTGAGCATCACTTGCAACTCAGCATTCTTAAAGAGCAGAATGTACACAAATTGTTTGTTGAAATGTCTCTTTATATTGGGATAAATTCATGGTGAATTTATGATCAAAACTTTAAGACAAGCTGTCCTATGACATAAAACTCAGAAATTCAGTATGGTATGCAAAATGTTTAATGAAATACCTATACATTGAAGATTGGGAATTTGTAGAAAATTGTAACAACCCTTGCTGGTTCTAACTCTGCCAGACCTCTAAATTGCTATGCAATGATATATTTGACTGATTATTTTGGAATAAATATGCAATTTCTTGAATCTTTTAAATGGATTGCCAGACAAGAATTAACTTATGTAGTGTTTTTAAAAAACTTTCAAAAGTGTTGCCAGGCAAGAATATAAACTTTGCAAGAAATAACAAACTGAAATAAAGTTCAATTATATGAGTTCTGCAATTGAATTTTATTATTTATATCTTCATATACAATGATAAAAAAACACTCTATTCATACCCGGAATTTGCACCAACTCTTTTATAGTGAAATTTGGAATTAATAGCAGCAAGGTAAAAAGCTTTAAATCTGATCAACAATGGCTGCAACAACGAAGCTACAGGTCTGCAATAGATGAGACTTCAAATATATACACAAACCCTTGATATTTCTTCACCAATAAATCCAATCATGACCTCTGAGTAAAGTCATCATCATTTGCACAATTCATTGGATATTACACCAATTCAAAGTGCTGAAAACTATGAAGAATTCCCAATTCTCCAAGTTGAAACTTCTAAAACCCTTGTCTCCAAATTCTCTTCACACAATTCAATAATATCAAATGCATAGAATGAATGAATTTTCTCTTGCCTTGGCTTTTTATAATTCTCCAAGAGAAATAGATATGTATCTTCACAAATACACTTCTCATAACTTAAAAATATTTAGCTTTGTCGCACTTGCTTTTGATGTATTTGAAATATAATATTTGATTATATTTCTCTCCATTTGGTGCACAATGAAATAATATAAAGTATACTTAATTAAACACTTATATCTCCCCTTTTAAATAACACTTTATCACTTATTATAAAGTATACTTTAAAACATTTAAAACTCTCTTTTAAATAAAGTCCTCTTAAACCATAAAGTTATATTATATCATTGTGATGCACTTTATTAAATGACTTTTAAGTCAAAGTGGCCCCATTCACATAAAGTGAAAATATAACTTTATCATTAATTATTAATAAAGTATTACTTTATTAATAATTAAAATAACATAACTCCAAAAATAATCATTATTTCTTGTTTCCGTCTGAATCTGGGAGCTAACCATTGTATCCATTGTGCATCC
>MU220697.1:401937-422675 GCA_018584345.1 Thuja plicata | reverse complement strand
TATATATCCTTGGTTATGGTTGCAGGATCTAAATCAAGGCTCATATTGTTTAAAAGAGATATTTTACTTGGTAAAGATATAACCCCAACCCTAACTCATCTCTTGCTTAATTGCATTTGTGATTCTAGGGTAAATCTAGAACGGGACATAACAATGGATATGGAGTACTGCAAATAATCAGTGTTCCACATGGATGTATCCCTCCACCACCAAATACCCACATTTCTAGAATGAGGATGTCTCTGAGACGTGGGGACTTGGAGGGGATGTCCCCGTGCTGTCCCACCACTTGCGCCACTATCCCTACGATCTCTTCCTCTCAAAAGAGACATTTCTAGGACATCCCATTTTGGGGAACTTCTAGGAGAGGTTGGGACATTCTTGAAACATTTGAACCCTAGGGGCCTAGACCTAAACCCTAATGGCCTAAAGCCACACCCAAACACCCAAAACTCCACAAATCTGCATTCTAACCTCATTTTGACTCACAAAAAGAAAACAAAAAACTGATTGTAGTGAGTGAGAGAACAGCAACCTTGCAAGGTCAAGGTGAAAAGTGAGTGAAGAGCAAGAGGGTTGGGTAAGAGCAAGAACAGGAATGGTGCCAACTCAAAGGATTGAAAGCATTTTTCAAGCAAAGAAATAGGCTTCCATGACTGGCTTTTTAAAAAATAAAAGCTTATTTCATGACTGGGTTTTTAACTTTTTTAAATTAGAATTTAGTTTCTTTCATTACATATTTAAATACTAGTTTAAACTTTACCTTGTTGATTGTAACTTGTTACAAATTTCAATTTTATTTTTTTAATTCAATAGGTTATTAGTTTAGTTTGGCAAATGAATCGTGATTTAATGAATAATATTAATGAATCATGATCAAATCTTAATTTTTTAAAATATATAAAAAAAGCAAGTTGTCATTTGTTTTTTAAGTTTTAGACATCCAATTTTTTAAATTTGTCATATTAGGATTATAACTTTTGCATATCCTTTACTTTGGTGCTTTGAGTGACCTTTGAGCAGCAAAAGTTTGAGGATGTTCTTTTTGGCAGGCTTTTGTTCAGAGTTTGGGATCCTACTAGTGCATCGAGATTTCAGATAGGGTTCGCAGAGGAGTTTTGGGATGTGTACATGGTGTCGAGTACATATGGTTATACTTTTGACCCTCATGTGCATGACCCCTTTCAGATGCACAATTTAGTTGCGCATGTGTTGGACAATGTGTATGACAACTCACCTTGCGCATTTTTGGGAAGCAAGCTTTGTCAGTCTTCTGAGTTGCTTCCCTATGAAATATTCACTCCTGCGAATCTACAGTCGGATTCAATTTAATTTGGCAGGTTCTATTAGTTGCACTGGTGATGATGTTACAGGAGTTAGTTGGTGATCATAGGGACATTACACAGTTATACCCTTGGGATCCGGGTGGACTGATGTGTTATTTGATTGATAAGTAGGAGATATTTTTCCACAGCAAGTCAAATTGTGATATTGCTATCAGGATTCAACTGTGTAGTTTTTGAGTCAAACTCATTGACCCATAATTCATGAGTAGTGGTTCACATGAACCCATCTCTCATGAGAATGAATGGAACACTTAGCACTCATTGGATCTGCTTGGGGACAAGCAATTTCAGGAAGGGCAGACTGTAATGTCCCCATTTTAGCTCTCCATGGTTGGTGGTTTGGATTAGCCTATTAGTGGCCCTCATAGGGTAAGTCAAATGTTTAGGGGGTCTTAGTTGGCAGAAAGAAAGGCCAATTCCCATTCCAAAGGACATGGGAGTTCAGGATTGCTCTTCGTTTGGGTCAGTTTAGTACACTTACTATTTATAGTAAATCATTTATCCAACATTTCTATGTTTGGCAGGGCACCTGGACCGGCCTTAGTTGTAGTATTGACCCTTGGCATTTTTGCTGATCAAGCATTTAGAAATTTACTAAACATAGTAAGTCAGGGGTTGATAGAGATGGACCCTTACTATTTTTAGTAAGGCAAGTTGGTTGTGCAATGGAAGCAATGGTTGACCTACAGGTCCAGACGAGACAGAGATAATGGGTATTCAAGGAGATTAAATTTATAATGGCATTAATGATATTATTTATTATTGGTTATATTATAAAGTTAATATTAACTTTATAAAGTGTTGTTAAGTGAGGGCCATTATATTTAATAAAGGGTACGTCTTTATTATGACATAACCTATGGTCAACACAAAAGCAATTATAAAGGTCTATTATAAGGTGCATTAAGTGAATGGGGGCCATAAGATATTATTAAAGAGCTTTAATTGATTAAATAAAGTTGGGATCTAATGGGGGACTATTAATAAAGTCAACTATGCAACAAAAGCAAAATAAAATTAAGTCATTAAAGTGACTTGTGAGTAAAGATTCATGGTGGAAATATTATAAAAAGCCAAGGAGAGAAATCGAAGTATTATGCTATTGTCTATTTGCTTTTGTTGATGGAAGTTCTCGGGAATTGAGCCAAGTAACTTAGGGTTTCTGATATTTTCAGCATTGAAGGACGATAATTCTTCATTGTTATTGCAGTTTTGAGGTTGTGAGAGATCAACTGAATTATTGCTTAAGGAGAGCTTCATACAGAGGTTCTATTTGTGCTTCAAATTGAAGAAACACATCAAGGGTTTAAAGAAGATTGAAGGTCCATCAATTGCAGACCCAAGTATTCATTATTGGCTGCGATTTGTAACAGATTTCAAGCATAGAATTTGCAACCACAGTAACACGTGAACAGTAAAAATTGGAAAATTTACAAGGTATTTGTAGTGTTTTATAGAAGCAGTCCCAGATATTGAAGCCACATGAGCTTCAGACTTGACGTCAAACCCTCTACATTGAACACATGGTGATTGTGATGTATTCTTTCATTTCATATATTGGCACCTTGGAATGTTCATGCATTGTGCAGAGATTGTGATAATTTTTGAGTCAACTTACAGAGCTGCGACTTCATATCAGGTTCTCATAATTGTTGTTAAATCATTTGAAATTAAAGGTAAAAACCTGTAACTTTCATGTCTATTAAATAACATTAGATTTCAATGCTGCTATCATTTGTTAATCTGATATATATTTGCCAATCTGATTATATGCAAGTCTGAAATCAAATGGTTGTATGAAGACATGATATAAATATTGCCATGGTTTATCTACTAAGTTTGTAACAGCTAACCTTTAAATCCAAGTTTACAACAAAGGAATTCTCGTGTCAAGAGGTGGTACACCAAGTGTTTGACAAATTGTCTATGTGGTATAAGTGATTGCTTCAGCTTGTTATGACCATACAAGTGTTTGCCAGAATTTCTATGCATAGTACTTGTGAATTGTGTGGTGTTTTGTGAAACAAGAACTCATAAAATTAGAAGAGAACTTTACTTGCCATCTGTTTGACGGAATTCCTCCAAGACATATCGAGTATTTAAGGATAGAACCAGCAGGTGTTCTTACAGCTTCAGCATGCAATAAAGAAAATTCATTGCTATCTAAGATCACTTCGCCTTAATGAGAAAATTGAATTGTTCAGCTATTGACTTACCTAATAATTTACTTTCATATCCTGATCAACTTGGCTATGCATAAGAAAGACTGAAAATGTTTAAATCAGCAAAAAAGTGCTCTGAGGTTGCCAGTAAACATACTTTAATGGTCTAGCATTGCTTTTCAAGACCAACTGTTCAGCCAGAGCTTTACTACGTCCATACGGATCAACATGATCATCCAGTGGAAAATATTGCAAAGACTCGTTACCATTAACTATCTCTTTTCCACCATACACAACATTATATGTACTTGTATATACGAGTCTCCTCACACCAAACTTATTGCAGGCCTCCAACACATGGCAAGTTCCATTTATATTCACCTGATCAATCTGCCCTGCTCGAAGCATTTCTTTACCTGACATGCCATAGGAAGCAAGATGGAAAACACAGTCTGCTCCTCGCAGAGCTTTCTCAACATCCTCATTCCTACTCACATCACCTAAATAACAAGAAGCATACTACACTGTTTAGTTATAAGCAATCACTTCCTCAAATATAAATGACACTGAAAATAATTTTATTTTCTAGTAGTGTGTAGAAAGAATACTAAGCTTTTTAGGTATGGTATTTTTTTTTCCAAAATAGAATTTAAAATGTGTAAAAAATGTGAAAATCTTTAAAAAAAAGCAGAAAACAACACAGAATTACTGCCACCTGATATGAGAATGCCATTTGGGCTTATGCTCAATTCATTTCTCTCTTACAGCTCTTTCATCCTAATGAAGGATCACAGAGTGTGATCCAAAACGTTGATGGTAAAAAATTGCACACGGTTGAATCCAAAAGCAAAAGTAAATGATTGATTATGGACTGTGGAAATCTGATCTCTTTAACATAATATGTGTTTATATGAATATAATGGACACCATGATTTGAGATACATTTTGCTCTTTACCAAGCCTAAAGTAGCAATTATAATTCTTTGTGCATTCAGATTTTATAATTTGCGGTTTTTGATATTATTTCTAAGTTTCTTTATTTCTTTCTGTTTGAAATACAAGATTTATGTTGTTTCTACATATAGAAAAGAGAAGTCCTTTGAAAAATTTCTTATCATTGTTAAGATGCTTCTTGGACTTTTTGGCTTAGAAACAATTGTAAGCATGAAACAAGTGGGGAAGCTGAGACTTCAGTTCCCAAAAGAATTCTTTGTCGGTCTCATTAGATAGTAACGATACTTGTTCCTAGTGTAAAGATGTGGACTCCTTGCTCCTTGAGGCCCAAGTTCAGGTGATTGTGTTTCCTGCTAACATAGGGAGAGACATTCCTTATAAGCCTAATGTTCAACCGATCTAATAATCATGTAATCTATAGATGCAATACAAGATGCACTTCTTCCAGAAACAAAAATGGATTAATTGCTCTAGTCAATGTTGAGCATAACAGTTGTTCATAGAAGACTATTCATGTAGATAAAGGATGCACAGACACAAAATCTCAAAAAGATAGAAAGACTTGGGACTAATTCAAGGACTTGTTCCCATGGGCACAACTTAGACCGAAGCAAAATTAGTAGCAATATGTTAAATACACTAGCTATGGAACTTAACTCTTAAGTTTTAAGTGGTAGCAATATTTTAAATAGTACACTAGATATGCAACTTAATTTATTATAAACTATGCTCCCCCTAGTTTTTGGGACAGAGCTAGCAGAAGATGGGGAAAACACATTTCTGGGATAGCTTTTTTTTAGTCTACTTTTTGGGGACGGCTATTAAAAAGGGAAAAATTTATAATATAAGGAAATTTCAAATATTCATATGACAACATTGATCAGACATTCATCATAGACATTATAGAACCTTTGTAAGGTTGGGTAATTGAATAGGAATTTAACTGCGTGTTCTGCTATCAAACTTATTAAGAGGAAAGGCTAAGTCAAGATATAAAATTGATTATTGTCCAGTTTGACATCACCTAGGATATTAATAGATGGGCTTGTTCTATGAAATCTGTGTAGGACATGATTGATATATTTTTACATTATAAAAGCAGCACTGTAATATGCATCCTTAATTTTCTTTTTTGAGTTTTCTGATTTGTGTAGACTTCTAAATGCTATATGTGAAGTTTGAAGATAAACCATAATACAGTAAAAGATAATGCAATAGGTAATATTTCCAACAATAATTTAAAGAGAATAACACCCAAATGCTCAATATTTGAAATACCCACAAATCGAAATAACTTCCAAATTTAATTAAAAAATTCAGACAAAAGGAAATCAGTGAAACTAACAATACCCAGATGGCCAAATAGCTTCTAAATGATAATACAAACATACCCAGAAGCTGCAATACATTCCAAGTCAAAAGAAAACTCTGGACCAGCAAAATAGGGTTCTGAAAATGCCTCCAAGAGACCAAACCATTCCAAATTTGTACTTTATCCATCGACAACTGTTCCTCTTGAGTTGGGCACACTTGCTCACCTCTTTTCCAACAATATTCTCACTCAATACCTGGGTTGATCCCCATGTCCCTCTGTGAAATGTATGGCCAGCTTAGGAAAGGGGTGGCTAGCAAAAGGAATAAAATATGACTGACTTAAATTATTATACTGTATTGTGATTTTCTAATTAAGATATGATAGCCATTTAACATTTTCCTCATGTGAGATATGGTTGTTAAGAACTGTTGATTGCTTATGCAGATAGCTGAAAACTAAAAACAATCTTTTTTGGAGCTCATAGTCTACTCAGGTCCTCCAACATGGTGAGATACTCTTTCGGTGTTTCTCATACTCTACCATGCAAGAGGAAAGAAAATTGGCTGATTGGGAATTATGTTCCAGTACAAGATACACATTCTCATAGTTCTATAACCATTAACTATGAGGATGGGTAACTCCGTTCCAGTACAAGATAAGTAACCAAGGCAGCACCCATCCTCATAGAATATTGGCTAGCTGAAAATAACCTTCTTTCAAACTATAAGGATGTGCATTAATTACATCAAAAAGCATCTTTGAATGGAGATAATATGTCAAATGGAGCACCCAAGTACGAGAGTGGATTAAGACAAGCTTATGGCAAGTGGAAGAAACATGCTAATTTTAGCATATTGTGTAATCTATTGAGTTATCTTGGGGATTGGGGATTGGGCATTGGAATTAATTAGGGATTTGGGCACCACAATTTGGATGGTGTTAGTTCATGGTTTCTTAATTGCCATTTGATGGTTTCATGCATCGCTTCTCCTATTTATTAGGTGCTTGAGATGGAGGTTTCATAATGTGAGATTTTATAGGTACCGTTATACTGTCAAAATTACTCAAAACCTCTTGTTAGTAATACCCTACAAAAGTTTAGACTCTACAAGTGTATTGTAACATTGATTATTGAATAATTGATTGAGTTGCTTTGGAGTGGAATTTTTTTCCATAAGGGTTTTCCCCACTGTGTTGGTGTATATTGCTTTTGTGTTTATTTCCTTGTAACCAGATGATTAGTTTAATTTTTGCACGTACCTCCTCTCATAGCTAGTGTAAGAAGCATGTTCTACACCTCCACTTTCTTTCATTTCTTATTAAAGCCTAAATAGTTTGGATTCTGGGTGTTACGAACAAGATTATTTTGTATAGATCTTGGATTGAGTGGGAGCTTGCACAAAAATCCTTTTTAGGAAAAATGGCAAGCACATATCATGGATAGAAATGGAGAAGTTATAGGGCACAAAATTTGACCTTTAGAAGCTCAAGATGGAGGATATGCTCATCAATACAAATCCAGGGGCTGCAATATCCATATCCAAACCTATTGTTATATCACAATAAAACTAGATAAAAAATGGAGAGAAAAGTGAATGACTTCATTAGACTTTGTTTGACAAACTTCACATTGTTGAATGTACATGAAGAAGCCACCACCACAACTCTTTGGAAGAAGTTGGGTGAGATTTAATCATGTTATATCCTTGGTAAATAAAACTTTCTTGCGAAAGTTGTATACACTAAGGAGGATGGTGGCTTTGTGGCCGAACACACATGATTCAACTAACTAAAAATGGATGAGGTAGTTGCATCATTACCTATGAAGGAGATGAGGAGAAAAATTTCCGAAACAACCAAGGAAGCCCTTGTTCGTGGAGGGCTAAAAGAGAAGGGTATGAAGAAAAACAAGAAAAAGGCAAGTCTAGATCCAAATCCAATGGGATAACCAAATCTCCTAGAAAGACAAAGGCTAAATGTTGGAATTGTGAGACGCCTAAGCATTTTGGAAGATATTTGCATGGAGGAAAAAAGATAAAGAGACATGATTCTGATGACAAGTCTGAAAAGTCTTCTGAAAATGATAGTGATGTCGTTGTCATAACCTTGGCAACACATGCATTAAAAGGTGCATGGTTGCTAGACTCTGAAGCTTCTTTCAACTCACATTGGGTTTGTTCTCAAAGAATGAAGAATATGATGGCAAAGAGTACCTTGGAGATGACTCACCTAAAGATTATTGGTCATGAAAGAGTTTTGATCTAATTCCTAATTGACATGTGAAGCAGATCAATTATATACTACATACCTTATGTGTGAGGAGCTATGGTGCTTGCAAAGGGTGTTTGTGTGAGCACTATGTTTCGGCTAGATGCATGCATAGTTCATTACAATAGTTCCTTTGTTCTTGTGCTGAAGAAATATGTGAATTCTGCATTCTCACCATCAAACCAACAACAAAGAGAGGTGTAGTATCTATTTTGATGATTGTGCTTTCGAAATACCTAAAAGTGCTCTTACTTCAGAGACCAAGTTATTTATCAAAAAGACAACATTATGGCACTAAAGAATGGGCCACATAGGTGAGAAAAGCATAGGGACCCTAAATATTAAAAATCTTGGAAAGGGTTTGAATGATGGGAGTTTGATTTTGTGAACATTGCATATATGAAAAACAAAACAGCGTTAAAATTTACTAGAGTTAGCACAAATCTTTTGAGATATTGGATCAAAAACATTTTGATGTTTGAGGTCCTTTTAATGTTCCTTTGATTTCAAAATATTTGTGTACTGTATCTTTTATAAATGACTACTCTAGAAGGATAGGGGTGCATTTCTTTAGAAATGAATCTGAAATCTTCAGTCGTTCTAAATAATTTAAAGCTCTTGCAGAAAATCAAAGTGGTAAGAAGATTAAGATTTTGAGAACTGACAATGGTGATGAGTTTGTCTAGCAAATTTCAATAGATTCTATAAAGAGCATAGGATGGAGATGTTAAGATTAAGGTGCCATCTACCTTGTAACTCGTATGTCATGGTTCTAACATCCTTGGAAAGTGTCCTAAGGCAATTAGGATGTATTGGAAAAATAATTTGTAATATTTAATTCTCACTATTGTTTGCAGTACATTCACAAGGAGTGATGGGTTCCACTAGCAGCGGTAAAAGTGGGCTGTGAACACAATTATTTAATATTGTTTTCCCCACTTATAGGCATCTAGAATAAGATATTTAATAATTTAAGAGGTAGAAAAATGAGTGACCTATGGACTTCTCCAAGTGGGAGCATGGAAAAGGCAATAGGCATTTCTTGGTATTCCATCTATTATTGCATTTAATGTAATGTTTATCTTGCAAGAATGGGGACCCAAGTTGGACAGAAAGTGTTGGAGCCAAAACTGGTGTTTTTTGAGTTCCATGGAGGCATTCAAAGGGTTGTGGTCATGAGGAATGAAGAGGCTTCTTTGTGCATGGTTATTGGTTTTGGGTATTCCTCTATTTTTGGTTTCTTAGCATGGCAAGCTTGTGGGAATCTATTAGAAGGAATTAAAGGTTGTTGGTAGGCTTTTGAGGCTACAATGAAGGTTCTATGAGTTAACTTTGTATTGCAGATTTGTGAGATTGGAAGCCATGGCTATTGTCAATGTGATCTATGTTGGGCATTTGAAGCTCATATTTATGGATCTTTATGGAGTTGGTTATTTTTTGGTAACCTGGAGCTCTTGTTTGATAATGTGTATATCCTCTTATTTGGTGGTTTTGTTCCTTTACCTTGTGGTCATGTGTGAGAAGGTGTTCATGTTGGAAGAGTATTGACATCTAATATTTTGGACTATAGATTGGAGTGCTTGTGTTGGGTGCATGGTTTTAGCCCATGGTTACATGAAAGCACTAGAAGATAAGCCACTTAACTCTTTATGAGTTGTGAAGCTGATATGTGTCCTATGTTTTAAAATCCTAGATGACTTTCCTTTTTTGTTGGGTTGCAGTATTCTCTTGTTTTCAGCTATTGGGTTTTGTAGATCTGTTCCTATCCCATTGTTCAAATGATATGTATAATGTGAATGTTTGGATGTTTAAGAGGATTTCAGATTTACGGTGATGGTTTTGCAGGTTTTACATGTTAACTAAAATCTGTGGTGTGTAGATCTACGGCAAGACTGAATTCAAGGTGTTCTTGATGGAGACAATTACAGGTTTGCATGGTTGCTTAGAAGGTTCTTATTGATCTACGGTTACTCCTATGTATGTTTGTTTGGCAAATCAGATCTAGCATTGATTCTGGTGTTTGAGTCTTAGAAATCCACATGTTACGCTTGGTTATCTCTATTATGCATGATACTGATGTGGGCTTGAATCTTTCAATTATTTGAGATTGGAGCCCTATTTATGTATTTCTTCTTTGAGATGTTGCATATGTTCTAATCTTGTAAATTGTTTGATGATGATTCAGTTTGGTAGGCCTTTTTTGTTACTCACCATTATTGCATTGGTATGTTTATTGCAGTGAAAAGATCTTGCTTTTCCATGGAGGACTCTTGAGTCTTTGGTGAGGTGTTGTTGGTTCTCCTTGGTTTTGAATATTAACCATTTGATTGGAGCTTCATGATTTTACAGGGTTGCATTTAGAGTTAGCATAGATTGATTGGTGGATGCTCATGCAGACCTAGAGAGACTTGGGTGAAGCTATGAGATCTTATATTTTTTGGGACTGTGTTAGATAATTACTCTTTGATGAGAATTTAGCTAGAAAGACCGAGGAGCCTACACCTCTTATAGATGTAAATCCATTATGGACCCGATGAGAAGATTGGCATTTACTGCTTGGTGTTGTATTCTCATGATAATCTTGTTTCCCACTCTTTGTCTACTCGACAGGTGAATAATCTGAGAAGTATTGCCTGCCTGGTTATCAAATGCATTCTTTATTTTGTATCTTGTCTTCTCCTTTGAACTAGTCTTGAATATTACAGTTTTGAGGACTTGCTGAGAAGAAGACGAATGGTTTTATGAATTTTTGTTGCTCTCCTTGTTTCTGGTCTTGAGCTATGGATTTAGTTCTGAGGACTTATTTGGAGAGGTATTAAAAATGGTTTGTGGCTTTGGGCTTATTCCTTTTTTCTATGGGAATGATTGGTTTGTTTGTTCTACCTTCGGTATGAGAGGTTTACATCTATTAATGTCGTATTTCATTTGATTAAAATGAGAGATGTTGATATCCTTTCAGTTTGGGAATGTTGAAGGAGATCTTACATTAACACAACTTGATATATGTTAGTGTGGAACAAGAAGATGATTTGATTTGCAAGATCTCTCTTTGGTCTTGTTCTTCTTCTTGGATGTTTGTATTCAAATGGTGAGTGTGAAAAACTTGGGAGAGCTATTAAGATTGGTGGTGAAAAAGGTATTGTAGTATATTTGGTTGCAGGTTTTGCAAATCGGTGTATGTTTCCTAAACACTATTTTATTGAACAACTTGCAAAATGTGTATTTTAGGCAGCAGTGTGTGAGATTGCTCTCTCCTCTCAACAATAGAGGAGGCTCCCTTCTTACTCAGGTGGCTTCAAGTAGAACTGAACTGTAACACATACAGTTCCCCTTGCAACAGTAATACCGGTGGCTCAGAGATTGACTTAAGAACAATCAACTGAGACAGCAGTGAATTTATCTAAAGATGAAATGATACAAGAGCTCAAAGTCTTTTGTCCTCACTTCAAATAAGTACTCTATCTATCTAATTCCCAATACTGGAGCCCAAAGTCTTCAGTCCTTGGAATATTGCAGCCACTACTTATAGTAATCCTGATCCCCTGAAGCTCAAATTCTTCAGACAACTCGAATTAAAATGCTCAAATGATACGCGCAAGATAACTATTAATTTGAGAAAGGATTAACCAATGCGACATAAGAACACACTCGTTAATTTTCAAAACCAACAACACAAAGTTTGCCAATTCTTGTTCCTTCATTCAAATGCTCAACTTTGCACAATGAAACTCAAAGTTTTCAGAATACAAGAGAATTGCCTATAGTTTACTTGCACACAACAAAAGATCATTATTTACAATGAGCTCTCTCCTTTATATAGGAAAAGAGGAGAGAGAAAAGTGGAGAAGAAAGGGGAAACCCTTAACCACTTTCATTTATTCAATCCTTATCTCTAACTGACTAACTTTAAACTATTCAAATCTTATCTACAACTAACTAACTTTGACTTATTCAATGTTGCAGGACCTAATGTCCTTGCAGCATGATTACATGAGATTATTTTACATATTTTTGTGTAATCTGTCAAAGATTCTACACTTTTACAAAATGCATAATGAAAGCATCTAAGTGTCTACAAGACACGACATCAATTCGCATCATCCTCTGTCGGTCTTCATGTCGCTACTGGATGCCCGATGACTAATGTGTTCTGGCTTGGTGAAAACATCTCGAACCAGAATATGAAGTCGCATCTTTGATTGCTCTGCATCATAGTGGTGATTGCTGGGAATAACATCTTTGTGTCTCTCTATTTCAGTTTTGAAAGCATTCTATGCCAATCATCATTGCATCTTCCATCCCTTTCTCTGCTCCATCATATGGTTGTTTCCTGCTTCATATGCTTCTACAACCTTGGAATGTGTAATAAGGATTTTGAAACTTAATCACATGTTGGGAAGAGCACCACATGCCGTATTTTGGGGAAGATCTCTTTTCTTTGCAACCGTATGGGGAGTACTTTGCTTCTTGCAACACGAACCTTCATTTGTTTGCGGTCATAAAAGGACACAAAAAGGTGGGCTTTTTTGACGGTTTTGCATATTGGACATTATGAAAGAGGTGGGTTTTTCAATCCATAACGCATATTGGGAAGAACATGCGTGCTATGGGAAGAACCAAATTTGGGACGATCTTTAGCTGTACCACAAATTTGCAACATGAACACTTGAAGGGAAGAACAACCTTGTTATAGTTTGCATATAAAGGGGAAGAACTTTCCACTGGAACATCATTTTGGGAGAAGAATTTTCTTGCAGTTACACCTGCCACACTTCGAGAGGAAGAATAGGCACTTGTAAACGGGTCTTAAACCCATTTCCAAGTGATTTTTAATGCACCCAGGGCTGCATCCAAACTTGGGAAGCTCATTTAGATGCAACCATAACCGGATTTGGAACAATGTGATTGCAAATGATATTCTCATGAATGATTACAAAAAAAAACTTACAAAATGTCTTGAAAACCATTTCCTTATACTTGAGAACTCTAATCGATGTCAAAGAGTTATTTCCTTGCAACATCGGAGGATTGCTATTCTTGATAAAAAAATATCTCTTAGTTTGATAAAACCTATTCTCCCTCAAACTTCTTGTATTTCATGGATGATTTTCAAATTCAATTGTGGGGAATTGCATGGTTTGCATATTCCTCAAATTGATGTTGGAAATTCTTTACGCCAACTTGAATACATGGATTGCCTCTAATTGTAGCATTTAAATCCTTCAACTTGATGCCTGCTATCTCAGTTTTAATTGAGTTGCATGATCAAAGGACTTTGCAACTTCACAAAATCATCCTCTTTGAAACCCTTTGAGGTTAGAGCCAGTACCTTCATTCGAATTCCACCAGGAACCATTGTCAGAACATCTTTAGCATTGCCTCTTTTTAATCATGTTATGTACATCTACAGTCTCCTTGTCTTATTATGATCATGCTCTTTATTTCTCAGCAGTTCATTGTTGTTACATCCCTTTGGTGAAATCTATCATACATGAATTTTTACTATCTTCATGTATTGGCACCTTCTGTTTACAAAGAAAGCAGATTTCTTTTATGAGAAACCAATCCCTTACTGTCGTAACCATGAATACACTTCCTTTGAACATACATATCACAACCCAAATGTGAGAATCACAGAACAACAAAGCGTTGATATCTTATTTGGAAGAGTTCTAGTTGAAGTAAAACACAATCCTCTCTTAATGCGTCCACCATCAATCTCGGCTTTTAAGACAGATGTCGAGTTGTAAAGATAAACATATGCCAGATAACTGCAGCTCGAGTTCCACAACAAGCCGATAATGATGTTTGCAATGATCTTAGAAGCCACGATGCAAGTGTTGACCGAGTCCTATGGAAACTGTCGCAAGTTTTTAAAACGTCATTCCTCCACCAGAAATCGTGTTTTATGCCCTGGACGAGTTTCTTTTGCCAAAGCGCAGCTTGCTATGGAAGAATATTACTTGTTTTTTATGTAAGTTAGACTGAGAACCCCGTCGTCGTTCTTGGAGAGGAAATCACGGCTTGTCATGACAAGGTGAAATGATATGCATTCGTTTATAAAAATGACGCCTTATATATTAAAGAAAGAAGACGTTGGCATCTGTGTTGGCATATGTCTTGAAAATGATATGTAAATCATTTACAAATCGACACCCTCCCTAAGACAAGCCATAGGTTTTAAGAAGAATTGCGTTTTCATAGACAAGCATTCACATATGGTTAATACTTTAAACAATGATATGCAAAGTAATAAAAATGACGCCCAGCGTTTTCAATGAAACCGCGGGCCTTTGTTTTATTTTAAACATGTTGTTTTTGACACGTAAGGTAAATGAAAACGCACAACACTTGTCATAAGGCCACGGGTTTAAAAGAACATGGCGGGCATATATAAGTAAATAACGTATGCATTAAAACATGCATTTCCTCCAAAGATCGACACCTTATGACTTTTAAAACATGTCGCGCACTTTACCAAGTCATAAGTATATGACTTAGAAACATGCAAGAAATCTTTAAGCAACCGCACTAAAAGATAGCGACGGGTTTCTTTAGGCATATGGCATATATGTTTTAACATATAAAAAGATATGTAATCGGTATAAAAAACGACGTCCTCTTATGGAGATAGAGAAAAGTGTGTTTTCGAATACATATAACATATGCTATTTAAAGATATATGCAAAGCGTTCCAAAGACGCCACCTTGCATGCACTTTAAAGAGGAAACACACTTCGAATGCCAGAATATGTGATCGGAGTTTTTAGGCTTGACCACATATTACATAACATATATCAGATGGGACATTATGCATTTGAGGGTTTTTTTAAAATAATATAGTATGCAAAGTATTATATACAAATAATCATGCGATGATAAGATTTAAATTAAAATCTCATTGCATTTTTAATTATACATAACATTTTATATAATATATTAATATAACTTACAAAAATAAAAGAAAAAGGGATTAAGACAAAAAAAAAACCTTTAAAACCATAATTAATCGAAAATTCAATTACTCAATTTTGAGAATTCAAATTTGAGGACAACAACTGGCTCTTACTGGGGGACGTTCCTCGTTTGTTCTTAGAAACAACGAGGAATGTAGAATCCGGAATCCTTGGGCTATAGAGTCAATCATAAAAACACACAACAAAAGGATGACGCGACCGACGCAAAGCACCTAAAACAAAACACAAAACTATGCAAGCGCACTTATTGAAAACAAAGAAAATCTACCTATTTAAAACTAGCCAGCTTTTAAAAGTTTTCAGATGAAACCATTGACTGGCTCAACAAAATAGCTACCTTTTTTCAGCAGCTTGCAGTACTTTGCATGTTCATATGCATCTTTGTAACCATGAAACATGAACAGCTGGAGCAATGATGCCAATGCTTGATACAACACCTCTTGGAATAGATGAGAAAATTCACCTTCTTGAGATGAATCACATGTACTGCTACTCCAAGATGAGTCCATAGATCCAATCTGCTCCTGCTGAACTACCCATGCTCCTTTAGTCCCTTCTTCACTTGTATCTTCATGCTCAGGTACAAAAGGAACATCTGATTTTCCGTTGGCCTCCAACCAAGCGAGATGTCTTATGGGACATCCCCTTGATCGAACAAATTCTGAACTCTTCTTGTTGGCTGCAACTTGAGTGATTAGTTTTTCAACCATGACAATCTCATGCTCCAAATGATTCCCTTCATGTGATTCAAATGAATATATGATTGCAATGCATTCTTCAATATGATGTTCACAAACTTCAAATTGAGGAGAATTATCAACAAGATTCGAGCAAAACTCTTCTATAGTAGTCATGAAATGATCTTCATCAAGTTCGGGGGTAGATCTTCCGTGCAACACTTGTTCAAGTTCATGACTTTGAAACAAAGATGCACCCTTTTTAACTTGACTGGAACCTTCATGCATGTCCATATTCTCATGTCTAATGACATGATTGTCTTGTTCACTTGAGCATCAGAACAATGAGTTGCATCTTTCTGTCTTTTATTAATGGCTTTCTGAGACTGCGTGAACCAGAAATAAGAGTTGCCATCTATGTCTTCTTCCTTTTCTTGGAAGAGTATAGCAAGATCATTGTCCTCAGATTCAGGATGCTTTGTTATTGCCTCCGCTGATGGTGCCTCAATAGCAAGCTTTTGTGGTGATGAAACTAACTTTCGTTGATTCTCAACTACAGAACTATGAGCAACATTTAGAAGAGACTTTCTTTGTACATCTTCGTAAGGAACGAAGAACATACCTTGAGCTATTTTCTTTTTAAGAGCAAGCAACTCATTCGCCAACCTCTGCATCGCAGGATCCGTTCTTGTCATGGAAGAAAATGAATCGAGAGAAAGATAACTTTCTTCAAACCCATTTGGTTCAATTCTTAACTGCCCAGAAAGAATAAGATCATCTTCAATTCCAATGGCCAATGTCTGTGTAGCTACAAGAGTAGCGGGAGTTGCTCTTCTCAATAGAAAACTGACTTCGGGAATCT
This sequence comes from Thuja plicata, assembly GCA_018584345.1. Classification (NCBI taxonomy): domain Eukaryota; kingdom Viridiplantae; phylum Streptophyta; class Pinopsida; order Cupressales; family Cupressaceae; genus Thuja; species Thuja plicata. Next base: position 406,114 of record MU220697.1, on the reverse strand, counting down.
GAGCATTAACAAAGAAACTTCAAATTTGCAGCTGTAGGTCGAGCAATAGTTGGAATCCTTCGTAGCAATGTGTTGAAATGAGCCACAAATTCACGCATAGGTATGTGAGATGCCTTCTTCAAATGAGTGAGTTGGGCCAACAAGGCATGAGCATCTTCAGGCAGCTTGAACCTTTCTTCAAACTTGGCTATGAGAGTAGCCCAGTTTGTGATAGTTTGTGGTGCAAGATGATAAAACCAATCAGCAGCTACACCTTGGAGAGTTTCCACAAATAGTCTCACAGACACGTCCTCATGTTCAACACCAAGAACACCGCACACAATGTAAAAATCAGCAATATGTTCATCAGGATGTTGTTGTCCATTACCGAAGAACTTTGGAAAATTCTTCCGTGAGCCATCAGGAAGAGCATGTAGAGGTAGAGCTAGATTCAACGGACCAAAAGCATTTCCCCAAGGACCTTGGGCCATTTACATGTCCTTGGTAAAAATCTTGAAAAACGATGGAATAATTACAATGAATAGGACACAAGCATACTTCAAACAAAAGCATACTTACAATGAATAGGACACAAGCATACTTGCAATGGGATGACTCGGATGTGGACTTTCTATATCCACACGATTGTTTCAATGGTGATGCAAACTTTGTTAGTTGGCCTTGTTTGTGGTCATTTGTACATTGGTTGCTTTGAGATAGGAGGTTGAATATAAAGAGACTTGATTGCAGATTTAGAGTTAATATGCCGATTGCATGAAGTTTCATCTATGTTGGTATATCTCGGTTTGAGGTATGGTTAGCTTGGATGCATTGCAATTTGTTGTAGTTGCTATTCCGGGTGGTATGAGTATGGTAGTTACTCAAAGCTTTTCTTATCATTTCAATCTGATGCTTATGTTCATGTAGAGATTAATGCAGCTTTCAGTGACATTTGATATAGTTCAACTAGGCATGTTCCTTTTTTGACCATATGTGGCATATTGGAGGATGTGAGGAGTTTTATGCTTGATGGTCGTCATCATAGTTTTCTATTGCAAGTCTCTTGTTGGAGCATGAGAGCGTGATGAAGGTTTAGATGGTACATGGATGGCTAAGGGACGTTTTTCCTTGTAATGCCCATTGTTGGGACTTTGCTTGAATTATCCTAAAATACCCAAGTAGGGTTGGGATTGTGCTCGAGAATGTGAATTTAACTTAGTCTCTTGATTTACAATCCTACAAGAAGATTAGTTCAAAGATAAACATATAATTAAGTTACAAATCATAATAATAAGATAGTATGCGTGGGATTCTTTGAGGCTTAATTCAATGACTCATCCACATTATGAAGCCCAAAAAAAATCAGACAAGGCGCCTTGAGCTTATCCATCAAGTTCATGGGCACAAAAGTACATCTGCCATCACCCTCCTAAGGGGCACAAAGATACATCTGTCATATCAGTCTCAAGTGGGCACACAAGTATATCTGCTATATCGGCCTCCTAAGGGCAAGGAGATACATCTACCATATCAGCCTCAATTGGGCATGGAAATATATCCACCATATCAGCCTCTTAGAGGCACGGAAGTATATTTGCCATATTGACCTCCTATTGAACTTGAAGGGACCACTCAACTACTTGCTCTCCTTATATGTCCATATCTCCTCTTCATTACGGAATGGTAGATTGAAAGAAGCTTTTAAGGGATCTATCATCTACTCTATTATGCATATATGGAATTATGACAAGAATAGCAATAAATATGTTGCAGCTGTAGTAATATAATCTTCTTCTTTAATAACTCAGCCAAGAAATAATGCATTTTATCTCATAGCCACTGTTTAGATATTAATAGCTGCTGGTTAAATTATCAATGTCTGAATTTGAAGGCTTTTTAGATTGCCTGTGATTGTACTTCTCTGTTGCTGCCATATTTTATTCTTGATTCTTTCGATGCTCCATTGCTTGGGAGTTCCCTCCAAATATACCTTGGCGGCTTCTTGAAGGGAAGCGTCCCTTGGGAAGTATTCGCCTTCTCATTAGGGATGTGCCTCTTCAGATTATCACTTTCTATCACAACCAATATTCTTCCTTAAATCGCGTTTAATATGGAAGTCGTCTCCTTAATCGCCTTGCTTTAGGGGTATTAAACACTAATTTAATTAATGAATATTTGGAATTTGCCGACACTGCATTGTCTTAATGGATCATGCCTTGTTCCTATTATGTCACTTCCTTTCCTTCTTTGGTCCGCCTTGAATAACATTCATTTCGGGAACATGACAGCCCATTCTTTCTAAATTTGCTTGCCCACAAGCAATTTTAGATTCAAATAATTGAAAATCTTTTCTCCTTCCCAAGTGGCGTCTTCCATAGGTAGGCCCTTCCATTTAATCAAGAATTCAAGAAGTCTTATTCCTCAATCGCTTCTCTCTCATATTGAGAATGGCTTTAGGTTCCAAGATTGGTTTACCCTCATCATCAAGTGGTGGTAACTCCATACATGGGGTAGCTTATTGTCCTAGCACTTTCTTGAGCCAGGACACGTGAAAGACATTATGAGTACGACTGCTCTCGGGCAGCTCTAGTTCATAAGGTACTTCACCTTCCTTCTTCCGGATCTTGTATGGTCCATAAAAATGAGGTTTTAGTTTTTCTACTACGCTTACCTTGATTGAAGACTGTTTATATGTTGTAGCTGTAAGAATACAAAGTCTCCAACTTCAAATGTCCTCTCAGTGAAGTTTCGATCGGCATAGATTTTTTGTTGATTTTGTGCTTGATGCAAATTGTCTTTGAGGGTACTCAAGATGTCCATACTGTGTTGCACGAAGCTGTTCCAAGACTTCTCAACTCATTTGAAAGAGGTAAGTGTTAAATTTTGAAGATTTTGTTGGTTTTTTGTTGTATGTTTATGGATTTTCCATTTTTTTAAATTTTTTTTTAAGTTTAACTTTCCAAATGAGTTGAGAGAAGTAGATTGTTCGCAATGAGAGAAGTAGATTGTTCGCAAACCCTTAATTTTTTGAAGGAAAAAGTGCAAACATGCTTTTACAATTTTTATTAGAAAATCGTAGGGTTTGTTGTTTTTTTATTCTCTAAAATACAATGCACAAATTTGTAATTTTGTCCGTTATTTTGTCTTATTGCAGCTTCTAGCAACCATCAAGTTTAGAAAACATTAACTCTTCTCAATGCCTCCTAAGTGTGAATCTTGGAAATATACTGAAGATTTTCCTGGTAGACAAAGAAACCAAACAAAATGCTCATTTTGTGAAGAAATTTTTCATGGTGGCATCAATAGGTTTAAATACCATATTGTCGGCATACCTTGCAATGATGCTGAACCATGTTTAAAGGCAACTCCCGAGGCAATCCGTTTTCGTTATGTCCGGTTAGAAAAATATGAAGACAAGGATAAGAGAAAGAGGCAAAAAGAAGAATTAAATGCTATTGGTTTCTGTTCATCTGCATCCCCATCCACAGCCGCATCCGCATCCATAGCCGGATCCACATCTGTAGGTTGTGTTGGAGAGGGTTCTTCCATGCCTCCTTTTCGTCCTAGTGCTAGCACTTCTAGTAATGCTCCTTCTAGTGGCACTATTACCCTTGGCCCTAGAGTCTGGAAATCAAAGTTGGACAGTTATTTTATGCCACACACTACTCCTGGTGCACAACCCTTGCTTGAGAGCATGGGTTGGAACAAGGAGGTCCATGGTGTTGCAAGAAAACAAATTTGCAAGTTTTGGTACTTTTGCAACATTCCATTTGTTGCAGCCAGGTAATTCTTTTAAGCTTTTATTTCGATTGCTTTAAGTTTAAAATTAAATTTGAGTTGAACTATGCTTTGTCTAATGATTAATTAATCATATTCTATTTCTGACAGGTCTCCTTACTGGCAAGGCATGATAGATGTCGTAACCATTTGTCGGGCGAGCTTTAAAGCCCCTACTGATGCTGAGTTAAGTGGCCCCCTCTTGTTAGAAATGGTAAATGATATGAAACTTGAGCTAGAGGACCACAGACGGTATTGGAGCCAAAAGGGTTGCACCATCATGACAGATGGTTAGACAGATAGGAGGAATAGGACACTCCTAAATTTTCTTGTTTCCTGTGGAGGTGATTGATCATTCTACTTCCCTAAATGCATTGAATAATTTAATTTTGATTTTGATTTGTTGATTGATCCATGATAA
>MU220697.1:335224-359003 GCA_018584345.1 Thuja plicata | reverse complement strand
TAACATATGCATTGAACTACTAATATCAATGTCTATTAAACCCCAACTTGACAAGTTGTAAAAGTGCAATTATACTAACCTCACTACTCAAATTGACTAACAATTCAACTACCAAAATATACCTTTATAAATAAGAGTAACTATAATAATTTTATTATTACAACATCGAGACATAAACATCAGTCATTATCAAATAAGTTGCATATTAAATGAGAATCATTTCTTTTTTGACTTTTTCTTTTTGTCTGCTTCCCTCTATTCTTGCAGAGGCATATCCATCTCGACATCATCATTTCTTCTCTCCCATGCACATGATCTCATTGTCCTTGGAAAAGGCGGGTCCTCTGTAATAAAAAATAAAAGGGTTAAATTAAAAACATATTATCATAATTAGGTTTAATTTAAAAACATATTATCATAATTGTTACAAGCATTTCAGTACTTTAAAAAACATAAGTGTGATGCTCTTTACCTTGTGCAACTACATCTTCTTGCTTGGCGGCTTGAACCTCAACACGCTCATCAGGAACCCCTACATCCCCTGCAACTACAATACAAAATGTTGTATTAATCTCAACACATTATAATTAAATTTTTATTACTACGCCAAATTCAATTTAAAATGTTTACTTGTATTAATAAATCAATAATCAAAATTCAAATAGAAAATGTATACCTTGAGTACTACAATGCACATCTGAATTGACGCCTTTGTTGTGCTCGGATGGTGTTTCAGGATCGACAGGCTGCATTCCAATGTAAATAATTAGTGCATTTATCGACAATATATACATATAAATACAAGAAAAATATTGAGAAATGTTAATCATTCAATTTAATACATATAAATATATTCCCTTTAAAGTTTAAAATATATATATATATAATCATTATTTCCTTACTTAAAACAAATATATTCACTTTATGTTGGAACTTAACATCAAATACAGTAATTGGTAAAGTATTCAACTTGAAATAAAAATCAATTGGCTTATTTACCTGTTTGACAAATCCACCACAAGAACCTTGCGCACTCATTGATTGGAATTGTTCATCCATGACTGTATAGCCTTGTTTGTAGCCTACTTTCTTGTCCTCTTCTAAAATCTTTTGTTTGAACTCCAAGCCCTACATTTTATTGTAGTGAATTACATCAAAACGAAATTGATTACAATTTATAAATATTTGCATATGGTTTTTCATTTACTATTACTTACAATTCATGCAGCAAGTTTTGAATATCCACCCGAGCCGAGCTTTTGTTGACCATGCTTTAGTTTTCTTGCTTATGTTGCCTTTGATGTGTCAGAAAACCTGTGTGATGTTTGAAACATGTTAGATCTCATAAGTACAAAGAGTAAATAGTACATAATTTCATTATTAATATTATCACGTACCTTCTTTCCTCCGGTGATACTATTTGTCCACCATGTCTTGCGCATCTCTCAAGTACATCCCTTTTAAGATTCTCCCACTCATTAATAGGAACATAGGGGGGTCGCTCATAATAAGGGTTGCGTTCTATTTGGGACTAGTAGTTGTCCCTAATATACTTCAAATTTTGGCCCATTTTCTCAAGGAGCCTAAGTCTTTGAAAGGCATTGGGTCCAAAAAGTTTTATCATAGAGTTAATGAGTTTATCCTTTAACTCTTTATCTTGTGATTGCCACCTTTTAAGAAAAAAAAACTTTTAGATTCATAAATGAAGTGAAGCTACCTTTTAATATACTTGAAGAAAAGGATGAAAGGAAATATGATCTAGCAATGAAATCAAAATATGATACCATGTGTGTACCGTCGGCCCGAAAATGTGCAAACATTTATCATTAAGTTCTTCATAAAATATATTATTCCCAGCAAAATAATAACGAGATTATTAATTATTGCAAGGGACTGCACAGGGGTTAGTGCATTACATTATGAGTATAAGATTGTATAGTAAAAGAAAGGATCAACCTTTAAAGTACCCAGAAGCTGGGCTACTCTCATAGAAAGTCCATCTTCAATGTTCATGAGCAATTGATCACAATTATCTATTGTTCTTGTACATCTAACACGAGTACATCCAGGAATTTCCTCATCACCTCCTACATAAAATGAATCCAATATTACAAATGCCCCCTAAGAAAGAATAGTTCAAGTGAAATAAACACATGATAAATGAGAGAGAAAAATATGAATATATTTACCAATAATAGATGTTGTCATCGCATTTGTGGCCATGCTACATGTTGTTGACATTGTAGCTGACAATACCTTTGTGCTTCTGATCCTCATAGCAGGTGGCGTGCTCAACATAGGATCAATAGTAGGTGCTGAAAAATAAGATTGTTAGAGCATAAAAAAATATGGACAACCATGGACAAGATTGTTAGAGCTATTTAAAAAAATATTTTTCGAGCAAAACACAAGTGGAGGATAGAACATGCGATCTACTTGAAACCTGAAGTATCTGCATCTGGAGCAAGGCCCTTTAATGTTTTTGCATCCTCTGTAAAAATAACACATATATTTTAGTTAATGACATAAATAAAAGAGTATACTATAAAAACCATTATTGAACTTTTTTTATAATTAAAAACTACATTAATACTTACTGTATAAGTTTGAACATGGTGAACCAACTCATCCTCTCTCATCAGTATTTCAGGAGTCTCAGGTTGAATATCTTCCAATTGAGTTAACTCTCTTGAAATTGCATGAAGGACCTTTTGCAGTGCAACCACGGGATCAACGTCTGATGAAAAATCAACAATGAATGGATCATGCGGCTCCTCATGGACTACTTGTTCCTTTCCATTTTTTTGATCAACACTCATTTGTGAGAACAATATTATTAGCACTTTATTTAAAAGCAATCCAAAATAGTAGTGAAGAATAAAACATAACAAAAAATACGCATTAACATTTTTCTTGTATGTACATTTATACAACAACAATGAGTTTTACATGTTGGGAAGAAGAAGTCCCATGAGAAATAACATTGTCGTGCGTATCGTGTGGCTGTTGATACATACTATAGCCCTGTATTTAAAAAAAAATTCACAAATACATGTGTTCTTATTCTAAGTTACGTTGAATAATAGACAATTATCAGAATGCTTCAATTAAAAGAAGAGATAGTTTTTTTAATTTGTAAACAATTTTAAATGGTGCATAGTGCGTACCACCTCATCCATGATAGTGGTTTTTTTTTGGTATCTATGCGATTCAAATTGTAATCGATAAGAAGCTCTTCGCCTCCACGTATTGATTTGATCGCACATACAAATACGTGATTTCCCTCACGCGCCTCATCTATGCAATTGGGTTGCTTCTTAGTTGACTCAGGTCATGTACTGTTTATAAAACCTGTAATATTCCCTGATGCTTTTGGCCTTCCTTCAACGTATATAACTACTGTTTCACTTTGTTCAATGACTTTTTGTTGTATATAATTTACCGTGAGTGCATACCTACACATACTTTTCTATATCTAACAATCTGCATCCAACTACTATAATAATAACAAGGTCTGACATACTCCATCAATTCGACAACTTTGTTGTAAGAGACCTTTATGCCATCCATGGAAAATATTCCCAAACCATGTAATGAAGATGGTGTTATGCGATATATCCTCTCTCTAACACAAAAATCGGTGTTTATTAAAGGAAGTTCATTGGGGACCCATTGTTTTTGTATATTTTTGTACCTAAAGGGCACCTTAGAGTCGTCTTTGCTCTCATCATCATAAGAACCCCCTTTGAACAAGGAAAATTTACATGCATTTATTAAATTTCTTTCTGATCTTTTGATCTCGAGTCGATCTCCTTGATTTAGACATACTAAATGTCTCACTTTCTTCTTCCATTCCTACATTTTCCTCGCTCGAGAAAGACAAATCTGACAAATACCTATTCGTTGGTACCTGCACTTCATGAAATGAGAGATACAGGTGGCGATGAGAGAGATATTTTACAAATGGTAAAAGACATTAATCTCTATGGGGTGTATTGACTTATACCTAACAATCCATGAGACTGTGTGGGATACCTTACAAAAGATAATAGTTATATAATCAGACAAACATAGTTCACTCCATAGTTTTTAATACATCTTATGAAGGACATTATACATTGTTAAAATTATCTATTTATCCTACAATATTTTGAATATCTCAGCATTTCATATAACTGAACATCCCAGCATTGCACGAGACACCACTATTGTGGCATTTTGTCAAATAGTTCTTGTGCCTTGCCAGTGTTTTTATTACATCTTGTGAAGGAAATTATACATTGTTAAAATTATCTATTTATACTTTCAGAATTAGCTCACTCCATTGCAAGGAACAAAGAGAATCCCCTATGATTTAACATCATTGATGTGCAACGAAATATAAAATTATCAGAAGCAAATCTCATAAGATAGTATTTAGATTAAATGCATTGATATACAAAAATACACTCTTTTAGAATGAAATTTCTCTTAACAAAAGATCAAAGATATAAGTAGGACATATAAAACAAGGTGAATAAGAGTAGTTAGATATTCATGCTAAAACCAAAAATGCCATTAATATGAAACCCTAAGCATATTAGTAGAAAAAGTGCAGACTTTAACCCAAAACAATCGTTAAAACATGCCAAACATCTGCCATAATTGTATATTTCATTCATGTCATTGATATTCTTCTTCATCCATCTCATCATCAAGATCATCGTTGTCAATGACATCATCACCACCACTATCATCATCATCATCATTAGCATCATCATCGTCATCATCCTCCTCATCATCATTGTGATCAGTAGCAACATCATCATCATCTTATTCTTCATATTCTTCTTTGACTAACTCTAGATCGTGATCATCATCTACATCATCTTCCACTTCTTCATCTTCCTCGGTATCTTCTTCTTCCACCATAGTATACTTTATCAGCCTTCCTCTTGGATCATGTCTAACAACAAATGACCAACCTAGTTTATGTGGAACCTTTGAGTAAAATACCTGCTCACATTGGCTTGGAAGAACATAGGGCTCTTCCCCAACTGGCTCAAACAACCTTGTATTAATAATTGGAAATCCATTATGATGTTCAATAACAGTTCTATCAGGATCATTTTGATTGAGTCGTGGTCTATACCATTTCACGACGAAGAGAACTAATTTGAAGGAATTAAAGTTACAGTCAAGTATATCAACCAAAATACCATAGTATCAATTTTGCGACTCTCGAGGATGTAAGTCATTTCTAGATGAAATATTGGTCACCTGGAAGATTGCACTTATCCCAGAATCACAAGTTCTCTTCGTGTCATCCAAATTTTTGATGCGAAAATTATGACCATTGCATAACATATCCTTGTGGTGTTTCACCTACAATAATGTCAAACATGTATAATTTATTGCATCACGAGTTGAAAAACATACGGTTGATTAACAAATTTATAAGTACCTGTGATCTCTTAAACCATATGCTAAATCTATTTCCTTTTGTGTAACATTGGGATCTCCATTACGATGAGCTTGTATAACCAATAAAGACACAGATTCCCATGTTAATCTATGACCATAATATTGACATCGTTCAATCCATACCGTCATCCAATCTTGATTGTTTGCAATAAACAAATGTATTGCATCCCACTCTTTAGCAACTGTACAAAAGTAAATAGATAACTTGCATCAATTTTTTTATGAATATTGCATTTCCAATTAATTTAATATAAAAGTTACATATTCACAAAAAAGGGGCCGGGGGACATAAAAATCAACCCGCGAGAGTTTCAGACGGCACACAGCCAGACAAGGAAACTAGAAACTATTCATAAAAAAACCATAATGCCTTTAGGCTACAAGAGTTGTGCCAGCCGAAGGAGGATCTTTTTCATCAAAACCCCAGGTATCCCTGGGATTGAGAGGAGGGTCAGGAACCAACCAGCCATCAGCAACATCATCTTTTTATTTTTATTTTTCTTTCTCCTCCACTCGAGGCGGAGAAATAGCCAAAGCTAGGAAGGGCAAGGACCACTTGGAGGAAGGGCCACCACGAACAGTAAGAGCATCAAGAGGGGTAGAAAAAACTAGAGTTGGATACTAGCTAGAGGTGCGACAAGGTAGAGAAGTCAAGCGGCACCGCCACCCATCATCGCCACCCTTAGGAGAGTGGTAGCAGGGAGCCTGCGACCACGGAGTGCTGGAGCGGCGAGCTGAAGAGCTGCGACCATGGCGACAACCCCTGGGCAGAGTACAATCTATAGAAACTAAATCAGAAGGTACTCGGGCAACCATACAAGGGGCATTGCCCTAATGATTGAGCAACTCCTAAAGGTGGGCCACCTCCAGAGCCACTTTATTGGCTTGCACTTGAATCTGCATCATCACATTGTTACATATACAAGCTTTATTGTACAAAGCAACATTTATATCAAGAAATTTGTGGGTGAAAAGAACAACATTCCTATCTTTCCATAAAGTGAACAAAATCTCCATCCTAAAAGTATGCCAAATCTGGGTAAACTTGGAAGGAAGTCTCAGAGAGTCTCCCAGGACAATCACATGCCAAAAGAAGGGCTCAGGCTAGAATGGTTTGAAAAAATCATGAATCCACTGCCAATACAATTGATCTCTCCTACATAACCAAAAAATGTGCAAAAATGACTTAGGGTTCCCACAAAAGGGACACCGAGGGTCAAGAACACCCAGGTGTTTGAGCCAAGGGCCCAAAGGAAGACCTTGGAAGAGAAAACACTAAGAAAAGAGAGCCATCTTGGGCTCAGTAATAGCCGACCAAATGGTCTGGAAACAAGAGCTCCATTGGTAAGTAGAAGAGTGCAAATGCCATCTCTGGTTGAGAATGTACACCATGGGTAGATGTGGAGACAACCATTTATAAACCATCTTTGGCTTGTAATTTTTGAAGTGAGTGGCAGAGTACCATTTCCATTCTTTCCACCAAAGTCGAATAGACTGAATACCCAACTTATGAAGTAAATGACCTGGAATGGCAGAAACCAACAAATCAAAAGTCTGACGATCTGGATGAGCCATACGGAACTAGGTTTGCATATCTTCCCAAGAGTGGAGGCTCATAGTGACCCTGGAAAAGAGGTCCTTAGGTGTTCTGATGCCACATTTAAAAAAATGCAAAGCACTGGCACCTTGAATCTTAGCCAGAGGAATACCCTGAATGGAGAACAACGGAGACCCCCAAAGGTTCTGCTGATTCAAAGAAATTCCACTACAAAAGTCATCCCCATCCCAACGAAGCCAAGGTTTGATAGCTTACCAGGCCTTCCATATGCTCTCAATCACAAATGTGCCTTGAATCTGCACAGGTTCCTGCATAATGAGAAGAGTTTGAAGACCAATCCCTTTCCAGACTGGCCTATGAACAGGATAGCCTAAAGAAATACAATTCCAGACAAGAATTTTCCAGGCTTCATCACCCGTGAGAGCACGGATAATCCACTTAGCACATAGAGAGAGCCCTTGTTTCTGAGTGGAGAGCAGGCTGAGGCCACCAGACTCTCTGGGAAGACATAAAAAATCCCAAGCAACTCTGTGGTACCCATGGCCCTCGGCTCCCAAAGCCCAGAGGAAATATCTGAGAAGGCACTCCAGCTTGAGGTAAGAGGCTTTAGAAGGATCCCAGCATGAAGAATAATAAACATGAGTAGCAACCAAAACCTTTAAACAAATCTAAAATTTCCACATAAGAGAGAGAGGTTTAGAAATCCAATACTGCAACTTCTTTTTAATTTTAGCAACCACAAAATTCCATAAATCCACAGAGGAGCCTTGAAAAGCAAAGGGAATGCCCAGGAAGCGGAAAAATTCCCCATGCTGGACCCACTTCCAATCAAAATTAGCCAGCCAAAGAGGTGCTGAAAGAAAATGTTGGCGGGTTATCAATTTTGTGTAAATTTAATTCACTTTTTGGTTATGATTTATGGCAACACATCTGGGTTTCAGATCGATTCCTATAAAGATAAGTTTTGTTGATTCAGAAATTGACTAAGTATAAAAGCAGAGATACAAAAGTATTTTGGATATCTAAGATCGAGACTGATGAATTAGGGAAAGCCAGCTTAAAGGATGATAGTATGGGGTATGTATGACCTCCACCTAAGATTGATTTGGTTTTGGTAATGTCTACAATGAGTTAGAAAGAATTGAAGACAGACAGACTACAAAAGAACAGTGATATAGAGCAATTGGACAGTAGCAAAGATTGAGAGAGTAAAACATGGACCCCAGGCAATCAAATTTGGATTATGGTTGTTGATAACCTACACTTTGAGTATGCAAGAGCACTGACTATACATTTACTATTTTCCTTACTAAATGTATTTGTACTGAGAGCCGACTTTGTAATATTTGTAATATTCATATTGGGAGCCGACTTAGTAAAGTTGTGAGATATATATGTAAGATCTTTTTGATAAAGATATATGTTGGTTAGTTGGATGAGTATGTTGAGCGAATAGCAGGGAATAGAATGACAAAGATCATTGAAGAGCTATAAAGGAACTATCTAAGCACTAATGTTGCTTGTTTTGTTCATGACTGAGAACACTTTGTAAATAGAATTACTTTGTAAGAGTTGTAAGCTCAGTTGGCCCCTAACAGGGTGTTGTGAACCTTTAACAAGGTTCTAATTCCTTTAACAAGGAAATTTGTTATGTAATATTCAGCTCCTAATAGGGCTAGGTCTCTTAATAGGGACATTATACTTATGTACATGCTTGTGGGTACCATCCCCACCGGGGTTTTCCCTTGGCCAGGGTTTCCTCAAAAACAAAATACGGTGTTATGAGTACTGTGTCATTTGCTTATATTCTTTTCTTTACTGCAAGTTTATGGTTAATGTTTAAATGGTTGAAGAATTTAATTAAGTGCTATAATACTGATTCACCCCCCCTCTCAGTATTATCCAATCCTAACAGAAAAGATTGTTTGTAGCAGAGAGTCTTATGCCATTGAATAGAAGACCCAGAGGCCTAACAAAAGGTATATAAGCATTACAAGGTGTTAGAGACATTTTCCTCATCCTCGAGGAGAGTGGGGAAGGAATCATCAGTAAAGTGCCCATTGACAAGCTGGGAAGAAGAATATAGAAGAGAGATGCCTCACACTAACCCAGAGGAAACAAAATTGGCAAGCAGATAACCAAAGCCTTCATCATCAAGCACATACAGTGTAGGAGCTAGTGGACAACCCTGGTGAATGGACCTAAAAAGCCCAAAGGTGTCAGAATGGGAGCCATTGATAGAGATACAAGCAGTGGAATCACCAAAAAACATTTCCATAGACTGCAAAAAGTTGGGACCAAAATCAATAGCTTGCAGCATGGCAAGAATGAAAGGTCATTCAATGCGATCATAGGCTTTGGAAAAATCAATTTTGAGAAACAACATGCTTTGTTTGGACTGACGAGCCCATTCCATTCCTTCCTAGACAGTGATTATGTTGTCAAGGATATATCTGGACTTAATGAAACCAGTTTTCTCTGAACAAACAATCAGAGGGAGGAGATGTTTGATCTTAAGAGTTAAAGCCTTCACAATGATCTTGTATGAAACATTCAACAAGGTGATGGGCCTCTAGTTATAGATATCTTTGGGATCACCAACTTTAGGTATGAATTTAATATTTCCTTTATTCATAATAGCACCCATACTTTTATTATGATAGGCTTTGAGATACACTTTATGCAGGTCAGGACCTATATCATCCCATAAATGCTTGTAGAATTCACAGGGGAAGCCATCACACCCAGGAGATTTGTCATCAACCATAGAAAAGACATCCTCCTTTAGGTCACTAATGGTGAGAAGTTGCTCACAGAGGGCATTTTTCTTGACCGCCAGGCAGTTTGGAGTAACAACAATACACCCCCGGAGAGCCTCTTCTCGAGAAACTAAGTTTCCTTGTGAAGAAAACACTTTCTCATAGTGTTGAATAAAAGCTTGAAGAATATCAGGAAGTTCTGAGAGAGTTTCATGACCATGCTTGACTTTTTTGATCCCAAAGTTGGTATGTCAGGCTCTGAGAGCATGAAAAAAATCTTTAGAAGCTTTATCACCCACCTCTAGCCAGTGGAGGCGAGCTTTGGTTTGAGCTCCCCAAGCAGCATAATTATCAACAATTTTCTTCTCATGTCGGAGTTGCATAAGCTTAAGCTGAAGCTCAGAATCAAAGGGATTTAAAGTGAGAGTATCAGAGGCACTTCGAAGAGCTTTTGTGTTAGCTTCATAAGAACATTTCCTGTAGAGAGCTAACTGGTGACTGTAGATGTGAAGAAATATGGCAGTACAGGTGATGGCATCATTCCACCAAGGGATCCACCCAGAGTGGTTGTGGGGCCGAGGCTCTAAATTCCAAACTTGTAGAATGTGGGCAATAATGGAAGCATGATTCAACACGGACATGTTGAGAAAAAATTGAGTTCTAATAGGTTGTCGAGCAGAAGATTTCCACGTAATGGCAAAAAAGATGGGATAGTGGTCTGAAAAGGTCACATCTAGAAAGGGAATGACAGGTAACTCCCGATCTTCAGAAAAGGAGATAAAATATTGAGCATTTATCATAGCATGATCAAGCCTCTTAAATATGCAGTCAGAACCAGCTCTAAAATTAGACCAAGTGTGCCAGACCCCACTCTACCGATGACGGTTAGCATTGGGAACAAAAAGGCCTAATTTATTGCGCATATAGTACCATGCTTCCCTTTCTCTAGTTGTCCATCAAAAAGGAAAATCCCTTCCTTGTCAAAGGCCAACTCAACCATATTAAAGTCCCCACACATCACCCAAGTTGCTAGAGGCAAATTATCCACCAACCAACACCAAAGTTGAGATCTTTCCACAACATCATTGGGAGCATAAATATTAACTATACCAAAGGAATGATTATTGAAAGATAACAAGATCCAAGTGACACACTGCATTGGTTCAGAACCATGCGCAATAATAGCATATTGAAGGCGAGGTGAGAGAATATTAATGACACCACCTTTACCAGCTTCATGTTGAGAAGAAAACACAATGTCGTCCGACCAAATGACACGACAAGTAGAGGTGAGCAAAAAACCATAAATTTTAACTTCCTGCATACACAAAACATCCAAAATGCGAAGTCTGCAACGTGTATCCTAAACATAGTACTTTCTAGAGAGGCCAGTTAGACCTCAAACATTCCAAGATAAAAAAATTCATGAAAATTATTGCATATCTTCCTTATCCTCAAGAGAGGAGAAACTATTCTGCAAGAAGGTTGGAATGGAACTAAAGTTGGTGGGTAAATATCCAAAGGGGACATACCGCCTCTTTTCATCTGGGTCATCCGCACGCCCATTAGAGCTATGAGACCATTAGAGCTACAAGACCAACGCATATTCATCACGTAGCTAGATATTTCCCCTGTGAAGTAGGGTTTACCATTTGAGTAGCTAACAACGGCCCTTCAGTGACAGGTAATTTCTCTCCATCCGGAGGAGCCGACAGAGGAGAAGAAGTGGAAGTGACGGCTTCCTACTTGGTAGTTGAAGAGGTTTTTCCTTTTCGCACAATCGTAGTCCATTATTCCTCCTTCCTAGCCTCAAAAATTTTGACAGGCATTTCCTTTGACTATGGCTTGACCCGAGGAACAACCAAAGGGAAATCCTTAATCTTATGCTTAGCCAACTGACACCTATAACAAGTGTTCGACAAGTTCAAATAAATCACCTTCTGAGAAAAGGTACGAGTACCGATATGTATCTCAACAGAGTCTTTGAGGTCCTTGGAAAGGTTGACCTTAATACAAACCCGCTTCTATGGACGGGCATTTAAAAATTTATCACGCTCCATGATAATGACTTTGCCAAGGGTTTTGGCAATAGACTCAATAAATGACCAACATGGCAATGGGAGACCTAGAAACTCAACCCAAACATGAACCCTAAGTTTCTTGTCATCCGAGATGGTGAAGTCTCGAGACCACCTTTGGAAAACAAGCAAGAAGGACCGAACTGTCCAAGGGCCATGATTGAAGACCGCCTCCGCTTGGGAAGGGTTAGCAAAATGAAACTGGAAAAAACCTTTAGTAAGGTTTTGAACACCTTCAAGGCAGACTCCATGAGGAGTCCAGCTCTTATTGACCCACTCTTTGAGAATATTTTCAGGCGGAGTGCGACCCACAAAATACCTTATCAAGGTATGTTTCTCTAACCAATCACAAGCAACATCAAATTCATGCATGTTAAGGACAATATCAGGGTTACCTCGTGGAAGACCTTCGGGATGAACTTGCACGATTGCTTGTTCAGAGGAGGCGCCATGACTTTCTGAAGCATCAACTCGAGCACCAGCATCAACTGCTGGGCCGAAGTTGGCCGGAGCCATTATAAACTAACCCTAATGATAAATCTCGCAGTAAATGTAGTGTGACAAGTGGGAAACTCAGGAAAAAATATCAAACAGAGAGACGTACACATGAAACCCTAGCAAAGCTAATTCTCAAACCTAGAGAGTCATACAATCAACAATTTTATTTTGAAGATTAAGAATTAATTAACTACAATAACATCTCATAATTTATTACCTTTCAGTTTCCTAAATCTACCGTTACCCACCAAGTACTCCCCTTCAAATTTTGTAATGGAGTCGAGATCCCAAATGCAATCTATATGGGTCTTGTATGCACCCTAAAATGGTCGCCTAGACTATGGGCCCCCATTCTTCAATTTATCAGATGACATAATCAATTTATCAAATTCCTGAATCAATGCTTTGCAACATTTTCAATTCAAATCAATTTCCTTGATCAAATCATAATTAATTCAATTATTTCAATATTTCCTAAGGTTTGATCATTTCATCAATAATGTTATTTAATTAAAAGAAAATAATCCCTTTTTATTAAATAAAATAATCTTATTTAATTAAAATCTCTTTTAATTAAATAATCTTATCTTATTTAATTAAAATCTCTCTTAATTAAATAAAATAATCTTATTTAATTAAAACCTTTTTTTAATTAAATAATATTATCTTATTTAATTAAAATATCCCTTTTAATTAAATAAAATAATCTTATTTATTTAAAAGAAAATCTCTCTTTTAATTAAATAAAATCCCCACTGAAATCCCTCTTTGTGATGAAAAAAAGAAATAAATTAAATAAAAATAAATAAAGTTTCTTTTTTCTACACATCTTCCTAAGTGATGGGCTTTTTGCCTCTTAATCATAGCCTTTGATTTTGCCTTTTGAAGATATGAGCACATTGATCAACCAAGATTTAATCTTCACCATTGCTCATTTCTTTTTACCTCTTAATCTCTACCATTCATTGCTCATTTATTTTTACCTCTTAATCTCTACCGTCCATTGCTCTTTAAAAGGAAACCTCTCCTTCTAATTTAGAGATACACTTTTATGTTATTGTTATGATGCAGGTTTGGAGAGCGATCGTGGAGGAGAGTTTGAGCATTTGAGCTTGAACCATGCAACTTCTCTTCTTCTTATCTTCTTCTCTCATGCATTCATGGAAATCCATTTAGAGTAGATTCATGTTAATTTAGATTCATATTTCCTTTCAATAGATTAATCTTGCATATTTTCTTTATAGATTAATTTGCATAGTTTCTTCAATAGATTAATCTTGCATATTTTCTTCATAGATTAATTTGCATATTTTCTTCATAGATTAATTTGCATAGTTTCCTTTCATACATTGTTATCATATAGATTAGTTTTCTTCCATGCATTGTTATCATATAGAATAGCTTTCATTTTTATTTGCAATGCATATTTGATGATCATGGAGACTAGCAATCTTGTTCTTCCTCTTTGAATCTCTCATTTCATGGTGTACTTGCATGGGCATAACTAGGTCTAAACTGAGGGCCTTCATCACAAACCCTTGCACTCCATGAATAAGGAGCTATGAGTCACCATTTGAGACCTCATTCTTGAGCAATCTTGAATATAATGACTCATAGAAGTGTGTCACATTTTCAGCACACATTTTTCGTGCCTATCATGGGGCAACCCACCTTTACATGCTGGTTTTGATTATTTTTGGAGCTAACCCTCTTGTGCAGATTTGCTTGGAGATGAAAACCCTAAATTTTTAAAGATTTGATCATATCTCCCAAATGGCTTGGAGTTTTGGTTTGAATTTTTTTTCAGGTTTTCAACATATCGGAGAAGCTTCTGGAAAAAGTTTATAATTGTATGATGTATTGTGAATTTTTTATTTATTTTTCATAAAAAAATTTAATTTTTGGCGTAAATCAGCATATTTTTTAGAAATTTTACATTTTTCGAAAGGTATTTAAATTCTACAGGGGGTCCATTCTTTGTGTTTTAAATTTGGATGCAATATCATAACTCATTTGGTCGATTTATGAAAACTAGTCTATTTTGGGAAAACGACTCCCTAGGGAACAAATGAAAATATCTTTTTAAAATTCTAACATTTTTGGAAAGCTCTCTATTTTTTTAACAGGGGTCTCTTTTCTGCATTTAGGGTTTGGGATCCGAATTTATGTCATATAGGTCCAATCTTGTTGAGTAGGTCAAAAAATCAAAATTAAAAAAGGGGATTTAATGATTAGCTTGCACTTATTTTTCACATGGTTCAATGCATGATATGAGCTGTCATTTAGATTATTTGCTGGTTATTATTGCTTCTAATAATTGATTTTCAGATCTACCCTAGGGTTTGCATAAGTTGAGTATATTGCATATCTTGTTTGATGTTTACTATTTGCTGTGTTTTTCTGATTTTTATTTCTGAAACAACTTAACATGTGGTTTGCAGGACGTTGAAAAGAAGACTCAAATAAAGACTACTAACGAATCATCTTGCAGGTTGCCTTGATCAATAGCATGCTAAACTTTGTGCTTGCATTTCACTTTATTTTATTACAATAGGAACCCACATGCAAGACTTCTAAAATGAACTTCTATTTTGGTATTTTAGGAATGAAAATGATGTTAGGAAACTATACTCTTGCCCTTTTGGGATGATAAAAAATCCAGAGGCATTGTTGTCATTTTCTTATGTGTTTGAAGTGTCTTTTAGATTGTAATCCTAAGAATTATATGAACGTATCTTCTCCCCTTGCCTTTTTGTGGATTTTGGGTGCAAGAGAAACTCATATAATTCTTCTAGTGTGGCTACCTCCCAAGTGCTTTAATAGAGCCAGTGAGAGTGGATTTCCCAATTGGTAATAGGCTAAAGCCAAGCCCTTCTGAACTGGTATATAAAAAATATCATTGTGATTAGTATCATAGTGGACGTGTGAATTTGTAGTGGCAACCAAAATCTCCTATAGTACCCTAGTGGTGTGTTAAAGTCCCTACATTGTTAAGGTGAAAGCCTTGCTTTGAAAGGATTGGGAGAGCCCCCTTAATTGGGAAAATGACTTGATCGCAACCACCTGAACGGATGCCTTGAATACAAAATTTATTTTAGTGACCAAAAACCCTCTATCTGTTGGTGCGGAAGGTCAGAGACTGACTAAGACATCCCACATTTTCATGGCTCTTAGTAGAGACAATTGTCCTTTGGAAAGTGATTCCCTTGGGATTCGAAGCTTGGTGTGCCTAAAAAGTGAGTGCACTGTAAGGAGGAGCACGTTCCTCCAAGCTTCTAAGTTGTCCGCTATGAGTAGACGTGGTTGAACATCAGTTCAAGTGGAAATTTAACAGATATTGCCCTGGCTTACCTAGGTTGTGGAGTGATTGTTCTATTTACAACAAACAATCTGCTTGATGTGTCTTGCGTGAGTGAAACATCAAAACATACACCAAACATCAAGACAAACATCAAAATGATCAACAAATATACATTCTTAAGTGTCAAACTGTCAACTTGTCCAATTTGCTATACTGTCATTTTCAGTCTTCCTTGGTTGATCCAGATCAGATTATATCACTTACCCCGTTGTTAGAAGCTTTTTTACACTTTGGATTCTTGCATTTTGACCTCTTGAACTAGCAATATTTGATTTCACAAATGACCTTTCTTGGAGTTGGTAAGCTAAAAACCATCATTGTTGAGAAGATAAATCTTTAAGATCCTTTGATAACACACTTGGAGATTTTTGGTAATCTCTTGTCCATTCACTTTCATACAAATTCAATTTAAATCAATATAACTTGAGTAAATCATCCTCCTGATCTATATGTGTTAGGGTATTCACCTGTTCAGTGGGCACCTCTATGGCAGTGTTGGTTTACACCCCTTGCAAAATTCTATCTTATCACCTCTCTTTTGGACAAGTTAATGCCTTTACTATCCTAGTTTGGTACCAATATTTTTTAGGGTCATCCTATCATCTAGTACCTTTTATTTCATGCCAGTTACAACAAGATATCAAGTAGATCAAAGAAAATGACCTCGGGTAGTTTTTAACCAATTACCCTTTGTTCAAACTCGCCAAAAATGTAAGGGAAAAGAACCCGTATTTGATCAATCACCTAAGAACAACTCAGAAGTTTGGTTTGATTCCAAGAGTCACCTTAGTGAGTTGGGTACACCCTTAGTATCTTCTCACTTGGATATGGATATGAGTCACACAATGACTTGACGAGAGAGGGAAGACATGGATAAACACCTTGATGACATATTTTCAAAACATAGAGATACCATTTCATTTGGCAGTTCCTCTCGTGACAGTCGACAAACTTTGCCCCTTATCTCAACTAGATATCTAGATGCACACCAAAGAGATGAGAGAGGTAAGAGGCAAGCATATCAAGACGAGCAATCACAACATGAAAACCAAGATGAGGAACTTTATGAAACTCGTGTAAATGCAACATACACCAATAATTTGTTTCGACATTCAAGACCAAGTTCACCGTTCAAAACATCTTCAAGATACACGAGTGAGAGACTTAAGAAAATTGAGTGCGAAAATAAAGCCTTCCTAGATGAACAAGATGAAAATGAAGAGAAATTTAGACTCATAGAGTTGGAGAGACAAACCTTGTTGGAAATAGAAAATAAATCTCTCTAGGAGGAGCAAGATAGACTCTTGGCTCAGTGACTTAATGACTAATTTAATAACATGCGTGTTAGTGGTGGAAATAACTCTCCTCCATCCACTCCTCTTGAGACTCCATGAAGTGGAAGAAGTTCAAGGATGCCATCATGATCTCCTAGCCCTAGAGGAAGAAGGGCTTCAAGACATGATCATTATAGGAGATGAACACCTCATAGGAACTCAAAACAACATTCACAACATGCTCATCATGGTTCATAATATGGGGGTGGTAGCTCAAGTTTTGACCTCACCTCCCAAGACTTTATGAAAATAGAACAAGAACCACTTTTCTAGTATTATGTGGAGAAACATTTGGAGAAAAACAAAGAAAAGTTCCTAGAGAGTTTAATCAACAAAGGATCTAGAGTCCCCTACAACTTTGATGTGGACAAGAAGATTAAGAAGCAAGGTCCATCTGAAAAAGAGGAGATCAAACAACTTAAGAGCATGATGGAAAAGATGTTAGAACCCAAGAATTCATTCTCGCTTGATTCAATTTGTCCTAATCCTTTTGAAAAAAGTGTTAACATGAAAGAATTCCCTAGAAAGGTTGAAATCCCTCAATATGACAAGTATGATGGGAATGGAGATCCACATGATCACATGTGCCAATTTTATACCCCAAGTTTTGAGTTCCATCAAGATGACTCGTACCCCATGATATTGTTCCCAAGGAGTCTTAAGGGTCAAGAAATGGAATGGTTCACCAACATAACTCCTCCCATTAAGACTTTCAAAGAGCTTGTCGAGAGATTTGTTCAACACTTTTCATACAACCTTTCAAGATCTATCACCATGTTGGACTTATGCAACCTAAAGCAAAATCAAGGGGAATCCTTTGTCACTTTCTTGCAAAGGTGGAGATGAAAATGCTCTTGCTACTCTAGAACCATTCCTAAAAATGAAAAGATTGACATCCTTGTTAACAACTTGGTTCCCAAAATGTGGTATGAAGTTAGGAAGATGGTTTTTGATTCCTTTGACACCATGGTCGAAACTGCATGTAGGATTAAGGATGTTTTGAAAGAACAAGTAATTTTGACCAAACATGGAAACAACAACAATAGTGGTCAAAACAACAACAACAACAACGACAAATCTAACAAGGATAAAGGGAATAACTCACACTAGAATAGGAACAAACAAGTGGTCAATGATGGAGTTGTCGACTCCTCCCAACCCAAAGATCAAATTGTGCTCCACTTGTCTAGTGTTGTTCAAGATATGAAGCTCAATACATCTAATCAACAAGAGAGCAAGCCGAGATACCAAGATAGGCCTAAGAAAGAAAGATGTCAATTTTCAAAGCTTGGTGACTCATATGAGGATGTCTTGAAAACGCTCATTGCCAACAACTTGGTACATCCTCAAGATCCTGCAAAACATTATATACCTGATGTTAAACCACATTGGTGGGATGAGAAAGCCTTTTGCAATTTTCATAATGGTATTGGACATGACATTGAAAACTATTGGTAACTCAAGCATATTATTCAAGATCTCATTGAGAGTGGCAAACTTAAGATAGATGGATTGAACACCAATGCCGATAATAAGGCATTCAAAGATTCATTGCCAAAGTATGAGAAGGGGGAAACCTCTAAAGCTAAGAATGGCAAGGCTTAGATCAATTACACTTACATAGATGCAGAGAATACTATCAACATGCTTGAATTTGTTGAATAAAATGTCAATATGATGAGGGGTAAAGATCCCTATGGTTA
Organism: Thuja plicata; assembly: GCA_018584345.1. Taxonomy (NCBI): domain Eukaryota; kingdom Viridiplantae; phylum Streptophyta; class Pinopsida; order Cupressales; family Cupressaceae; genus Thuja; species Thuja plicata. Next base: position 340,249 of record MU220697.1, on the reverse strand, counting down.
TGATCTAGAAGTGGACTCTCCTCCTATCTTTGATGAAGAGCCTGTCGTGGTGCTAAGGGGTCCTAACTCTAGAGCATCCTCACAAACCCTCAATGTTGTCACATGAAGTCAAGGTCCCATTGTCATTAGAGGACCCAATTCAAGTCAATCAAGTAAACCTAAGCAAGTGGCATACAATAATGTCACCTCAAAACCAAAAATTAATCCTAAGTCAAGCTATAGTCTTGTTGATCAGTTGCAAAGAACCCCAGCTCAGATTTCAATCTTTGAGCTCTTAGAGTTGTCCCCGAGACACAAGAAAGTCCTTGAGGATGCTTTGCATGTGGAAAACGTCCCCAACAACTTATTTGTTGATCAATTCCAGAACATGGTTAACCACATTGCTAGCCCTCATTACCTTACCTTTTCAAAGGATGATGATAAAGCCTTGAGCCACCCACATAATATTTCTCTTCATATTGAGGTTATGATCCACAGAACCCATGTTAGGTGTGTGTTGATAGATGGGGATGTTGGGCTTAATATTTATTCCTTTAGTCTTTTAAAAGAGTTGGGTTATTCTGAAAAAGTCATAGATACCAGGAAAAGGATCACTATCAAAGCCTGCGATGAGGTGGAAAGAAGTTCCAAAGGGTTGGTCATCCTTCTTGTTAGGATTGGCCCTGTTGAAAAAGATATTTTATTTCAAATAGTTGATGTTGGTCCCCTTGCATATAATATCTTACTTGTAGACCATGGATTCACGATATGCAAGTGGTGTCATCTACCTATCATCAGCGTTTTAAGTTCCCTTACAATGGAATAGAGATTTGTATACCTGGGGATAACACTTTATCTGTTAACTCAATTTCAGTAGGAACTCATGCTCCCCTCAATAGAGAAGCAGAAGACTTCAATGCAACCTTAGTTGAATGTAAAGACAAGCTCAAGTTAGTAGACCTTGGCATGGGGGGTATCAACTCAAATCCCTCACAACATTATTATTTTCACCTCAGTCTTATGGAAAACCTTCACAAGAAAAGAGACCTTCATCTTCAGCTATGACTTTATTTGGCATGTTTGTAGAATCCTTGGTGCCTATTCAAGATGAGAAATAAGAGACATTTGTTAGAGACTGGATCTATATAGAAGAGAAATATATTCACAATGAGAACTTCTCTCCCTCTCCTAAAGCTTATGGATGAGGGCATACTTTTGTCAGACAGATGGGCTATCCTAGACATGGCTCTCTTAATCATAGATTGGATGCTAGAGCCAAAGCTCTTGATCATGCTCTCTTTGGATGCAAGTCCAAGAATTCGGTTGGCCTAGGCTTTGCGAATCACAACAAACACACTACTCCTATCCTTGATAAGTCAGATAGTGAAGATGAACCAGAATATATACCTAATTTGACAAATCAGCAAGACATGTGTGAAGATTAGGTCCCTTCCACTAAAATCCTCTAGGGAGATTCAAATATTTTGGTCACTCATGCGTCGGTTGCAACTTTAGAACAAGAATCAGATGTAGAAGATCCTTTCAAAGAGCATCAAAAAAAGAATCTTGTTCATTTAATGGAAAGATAAGGTGCTACTCTTGATGACACTAGACCTTCCACATCACGATGTCCCAAACCTTCACAGTGTAAACATCCTAGTCACAGTTCATACACAAGTTCATATGACTATGAATGGGACTCCTTCTCAGACCCTTCCATAGTTGACATGGATGTTGATGTCATCCACACTTATAGTTCTCAACTTGAGGTAGCTTACAGGTCACATGTAGGATTAGAGGATTTCAACCCACGTGTTGCCTTAGTGGATGATTCTTCACTTGTTAGGATGAATCTCGATTTGGGTAGTTTAGAAGGATACTTGATAGACTCTGACTCTTTGGTCACCAACGATAATATCATTCCCATTTATAACCTTGAACCAGTCGTTGACCTACCTCTTGTTCATCTTGACCTCATTGATTGGTCCCAATGCTATCAAGAACCTGAGCTCTTAACATTTCAAAATGATTATGAGATAGCTTGTTACCTAAATGTCATTGAACCCGTAGTCTCTTCCACCAGTGAACCGACTACTAGCATGACAGGGCTAGACATCAAGTACCTTAGTCAGAAGATAAAAAGAAAAGAAGATCAAAAGAATAGGAGTTTTGATGGCGAAAAACAGTGTGTGGTGGTGTCAGAACCGAAAAAAGTAAAAATAAATGACATATCCAAGGGTGAAAACCTCTCTGAGGCATCTAAGGATGAGGTACTTGATCATCTCCCTAGCTACTTGCAAGATAGATCTTCAGTGCTTATTGCACCATGTGTGTTGTTTGTTTCTCCTCATGGGTACATGATTCCTAAGTCTTACTAGTTATTTTTCCCATGTACAAACAACATTGCTGAGTATGAAGCTTTAAGATGGCCATAGAATGGAGAATCACAGAGTTACACGTCTATGGGGATTCACAACTGATAATTAACCAAGTTAATGATGAATATCAAACAAAAAATGAGAAACTGGTACCTTACAAGCAAATGGTTGATTCCTTGAAGCGATACTTCACATTTTTCATGTTTCAGCAAATCCCTAGAGTAGAAAACAAAGCAGTTGATGCTATGGCTACACTTGCTTCACTCCTTCAGTCAGATCAACACGAATCTAGATTTGAATTCCTGGTGGAAGAGCTACCCTATCTATGACTCCCCAGAAATCCATGTCATTTGTACCCTTGTTGGTTGTGAGTCATCTCGTTATGGTGTCATTTACTCATACCTTCGTGATGGCATTGTACCTAAAACCTTTAACTGATCTGAATGCAGAAATGTTACCTAAAATGCCTCTCACCATTCCCTTATCTCTAGTGATTTGTATAGGAGGGTTCTAGATGGAACACTTCTTAGATGCTTAGAAAAGGAAGAATCCAACCAAGCGTTAGTTGACACCCACGAGGGCATCTGTGGGGGACATTCCAATGGTCTTGCCATGGCCCGAAGGTTGCTTAGGGTGGGGTACTATTGGCCTATGATGCAGATTGATGCAGTAGCTTTTGCAAAGTCATGTGAAAAGTGTCAAAAACATGGTAACCTGATACATGCTTAGGGAGCTCATTCCTTCTATATCTCATTGGCCATTTCAGCGTTGGGCCTTTGATCTTGTTGGGAAGATTCATCCCAACTCATCATGTGGACACAAGTTTATTATCACTGCTACTGATTACTTCACTAAATGGGTAGAGGCTGTCCCACTTTCTGTAGCCTCGGGAAAGATAGTCTCTCTATTCATACTCCTAGTGGGGCTACTCTTTTTTCCCTTGCATATGGTGCTGAAGAAGTGTTACCTTTGGAATTTGATATGCCTTCACTTAGAGTTTCCCTCAAAGGTCTAGTTACAGATGAAGACTACCGCGCCATGAGACTTCAAGAGTTAGAACTTCTAGATGAGAAGCGTAAAGCATCATTTGACCATATGAGGGTTTATCAAAAGCACAAGTCCAAAGTCTTCAACAAAAAATTTCACCCTAGAGAATTCCAAGTGGGAGATCTTGTCCTGCGTGAAAATCCTAAGAATCAACTACATAGAGATCAAAAGGGCAAATTTGAACCTAATTGGCTTGGACCTTACATCATCACAATAGCTTTTGGATCAAGTGCTTATTTACTATCTACAATGGAGGGAGAGAAGCTCCCTGATCCTATCAATGTCTTGCACCTGAAGAAGTTCTATCCATGATGCCATTCCGTATGGGGGCATCCTTTGTACATAATTATTGATCTTGAAAAAATCCAAAAAAATGATATATTGTCAAAAAATTCTAAAAATCAAAAAATGTCCTGAAAAAATGATCATCTTAGTGAAAACCTAGCAATAAGCGCTTTGATGTATCTCCAAAAAAATTATATATTCCAAAAATACAAAAAAAAAAAAATATGGAAAAAGTGCCTTGGTGAAAACCTAAAAATAGGCGCCTTGGTAGCAAAAAATTGTAATACAATCCAAGTGGTGAAAACTTGGAAATAGGCACTACTTGAGGCCTTTACACCCCTATATTTTAGTACGTGTCCTCGACACTTAGCCTTTCTCCATCATACCTTGTCTTTGTTGCCTTGGTCTGGAATTGGTCTTTGTCTTTGTCTAGGGGGCATAATTGTGTTAGCTTTGGTCTCTTGGATGCGTTAGTCTTTAGGAAATCTCCCAAACGGTGTTTTTCAACACCACCCCAACTGTATTTTTCAATACAACCCCTGACATCAAGTGTTTTTTTAACACTTATCGGTTGGTCTTAGCCAGTTTTGTCATGTGATCTTACCTGCTTGCAAGCATTCGATCCTTATCCTCAGAACTCAGTATCAGTTAACACACTTAAATTTTTAAACACAACACTTAATGCTTGAGCTATGTCATGATATTTTCTTTGTGTGCTGACTGTTATTGATTTTCGTTGAGTGTTCTTGTCTAATAAGTCTCTCTGGGATGCATAGCTAGAAGACTTGGGGCATGGGGCAGGTTTTTATTTGCTTTTTGCTTGTGGGTGTGGTCTTGAAACCCTTGAGTGTCTCTTTTTGTTCCCTTGAAACACTTAGGAGATTTGAGGTTTCATCCTTGACTGTTTTTGCACAACCGTTCTTCTCGTCATCCTGGCATCTATGCCTTGATGCAAGCGTGGTTTTGATACATTAAATTGGGTAATGTAACATCGAAGTCATCTTGACCTTTATGTCTTTGATGATTATGTTAGAATATTTCCACATTCCAATCCAATATAAATCACATTCATATCTTCATAGTTGTGCTTGTGACTGGTGATGATTGTGTATTTTTTTGATGTCTGTTAATAATGGCCCAATGATGAAAATAAGTTCCTTAACATTCTCTAATGAATGATGAATACAAAATCCTATGTTACAATTGTTATATTGCAAGTACACCTTTGCATTTTCATGTAGCTTGCATTGTTAGACCTCATGTTAGTTTGCATTTTAGGCTGCATTATGAGTTTGAGAGGGTTTCCTTCATCTTTCTTGTGGACTTTTAATCAACT
>MU220697.1:237174-317155 GCA_018584345.1 Thuja plicata | reverse complement strand
AAAAGTCTCCAATCTTTCATAGGAAGGATTAACTTTGTTAGGCATTTCTTACCCAACATTGCAGATTTACTAAAGCCTTTGACAACTATGCTAAGGAAGAATTCAGCTTTCAGCTGGAGCAAAGAAGGGAAAGATAATTTCCAAGCCATCAAAGAGGCACTGATAGAATCTCCTGCCCTATTGAATCATGATTTCAATAAGGATTTCATCCTTTATGCTTATGGAGGTTCTGATGCTATTTCTGCAATATTGACCCAAGAAAATTCTGAAGGATTAGAGCAACCTATTGCTTTCTTTAGCAAAGCTTTAGAAGAATATGAAAATAGGTATTCCTTTGTAGAAAAACATGTGCTTGTTGTGGTCAAAATCCTAAAGAAGTTCAGACATCTGCTAACCCACAACAAAGTGCAACTAAAAGTTACTCATCCAAGTGTCAAAGAATTCTTGTTTTCTAGGGACGTGAATATAAAAAGAGCTAGTTGGATTACTAAGATCATGGAATATGACATTGATATCCAAATCACTAAGCTGGTCAGAGGCAGAGGATTATGTGAGCAACTAACAGAAGATGATACCTTAATAAAACCAGAGCAAATGGATGCATCTCTGGTTACACACTCAACAGAGGGACATGCCAAGGTAGCAGGTTGGTTGCCTAACATGATTCATTACCTAAATACAGGACGATGTCCTGTAGATCTAGATTCAGCCAAAAGAAGGTACTATAGATTACATTCCATTCCCTTTGTGCTGGTAGATGAGATTCTTTTTAGAAAAGATCATAATGGCATCCTTTTGAGATGCATTGATTCATAAGGGATAGCAGATGTCCTATTTAAATTTCATGATGGACCTTCTGGAGGTCATTTCTCTCCTAGGACTACTGATTTTAAAATCATGAGGGCTGGATACTATTGGCCATCTATCTTCAAGGATAGTCATAATTATGTAAGAAAATGCATCAAATGTGCCATGTTTTCAAGAAAAGAAAAGCTTGCAGCCTTGCCCCTTCATCCCATCAGAATAAACCAACCCTTCATGAGATGGGGCATAGATTTCATTGGCATGATTAATCCTCCATCTAGTGCAGGCCATAAATGGATAATTACTACAATAGATTATTTCACTAGATGGATAGAGGCGGTTGCATTGAAGGAAGCAAATGAGAATGTTGTCCTAAGCTTTTATAATGATATAATTCACAAATTTGGTGTCACTGACTCCATTATTTTAGACAATGCACTAGCTTTCATAGGTCTCAAAGTCTCAAAGTGGGCAATTAGACATGGTGTTTATTTGAACACAAGTTCAAATTATTATCCTCAGGGGAATGGTTTGGCTTAATCGACTAATATGAACCTGATTAAGATAATCAAGAAGGCATTACAAGACAACCAAAGAGATTGGCACACCAAATTGAAATCTTCCTTATGGTTAGACAAAATTACCCCAAAGAATATCATTGGGAATTCTCCCTACATGTTAGTATATGGAAAAGAAGCTAAGTTCTCCATTTTGGTTGAATTGCCAGCCCTGGACTTAGCTACTCAATATGTCCTATTTGAAGAAAAGGATCCCTTGCAGATCAAATATGATCAAATCATGGAATTAGAAGAAATCAGAGATAAATCCATGAAAGATATGGAATTCCATTAGATTCAAACAAAGAAGAGCTTTGATAAAAGGGCCAGATTCAGGAGCTTCAAAGTTGGGGATGTAGTCCTCAAGTGGGATGAGTTCAAATCAAAGCCAGGGAGACATTCTAAGTTTGATTCCTTCTGGGGTGGACCATTTGTAATCACAGAATGAAAGGAGCATAATGCCTTTTAGCTATCAACTCTTTGAGGAGATCCCTTACCCATTTCTGTTAATGGATTCCATTTGAAGCCCTATTTTGAGGTTTGTCCTTCCTTGTAAATCTTTGTGAATAAGTTTCCATGTTTTTTGTTTTTCCTTTTAGTTTAGTTTCCTGCTTTTCAAGAAGTGCTTGTGCACAATTTGGCTCCTCCTCCTAGGTTTCAATCTGTTTCCAGGGTTCTAATTTTGATCAAGTGATGACTCATATGCCCAATGGATGCCAAAGGCTACTAGTTTTCAATGTCTAGCAGGTTGACATCCAACAAAAATCACCAAGAATGTTACCCAATTTTTCCTCATTTGGTAAAATTGGCTACAGGTGGAGTAAAATGAGGCTCCCACAAGGGTTGAGCCCGACTTGTGAGAAAGACTTTACTTTTATGGTCTTGGTTGTGTCCTCTGCTACCTTTTCAGTTCCCTATTTTTGCCTTGTCTATGCAAAAATATTCTAAGTATGAAAACCCTATGCAGCTCATGATATAAACCCTAGTTACCCGAGACTTGTTCTATTTTGTCATTACCTTTTCAGATAACTTAAACTCCCTCTAAATACACGTGTGCAAATATAATTCCCTTTATTCTCCTAGTCGCATAATGAAAACTGAATATCTCATATCATCCAGCTATCCCGAGATTGGCTCAGTCGCGTAGTCTTAATATGAAAGGGAATATTTTCAAAGGATTAGGAGATCTAGCGACTAACCGTCGGATGTAAAGAAAAAATGAATCAATGGTGGTTAGGTTATCTTTGGATGATAGTTGAAAATTCAAATATATCTGGTGACTTAGAGACTTAGGGTTCAGTCGCGTGGTCTCATAACAAACTCAGGGTTAAAGAATCAATCTGGCGACTCTGAGACTATGAAGGAAATGGTGACCCGAGGTTTTCTCAGGGTTAAAGTGAACAACAAATCACAGTGTGAAACATGGCAGTGAGTGGACCCAAACTCAATGCATTTAGTTGGGTGATCGCATAATGCATACATAATATTCCATATTCATTAAGCGACAACGATACTTACTTTAGTCGGGTGGTCTCGTAATAAAAAAAGAATATTCTCTCAGGGTTCAGAGACTTGGGGACCCTCGTCCGATTTAAAGAATATCTAACACTTGTTGCATGATCTTGTGATGAAGTCGGGGTTAGTGAAAAGATTGGGAGACTCAGCAACAAAGAGAAAAGGGTGACCTGAGGTTATGATGCAGTGCCTGGGTAGATAAAAGGATCTTGTGACTACGTTTTAAAATAAAATCAGATTTGAATCTCAGCCGTCGATACAGATATCTACGCCACCTATGAGCATTAGGGTTCAAATATTTAAAGGAAAATTCAAATATCTGATCTCATAAGTTATGACAGAAATGACTGGCACATGGAAGTAGATGGATCAGTTGACTTCTTAAAGCAGAGTTATGGCAATGGAAAAGATATTTAGACATATCATATCGATCAAGGATATTTCTAATGATATTAAATAGCAAAATTGATAGAATTAGGGTTTTTGATTATTCTATTGCCAATATAATAAAACCCTAATTTCTAAATCAGATTGACTCCTGAGCCTGCGTGCTAGAGGAGGGTGTATATAAGTAGTTTAGCTCTCCTTTTGGAGTTAGTTTTTGGAGATTTGTTAGAATTTCTGTGGCATTTGTTCTACCCTCAGGTCTTTCATGTTTGTAATTTCTCATTAGAATCTAGGTTATGTGAAGACTTTATGAGACATCTTCTCTATCCTCAGGCTTTTTCTAATTTGTATTCTTCTTATCTGAAGCATAATATATTGACAGTTTGTTAGAAAAACTATGAGTTCTCTCAAGTTATTCTTTCTTTCTTGCATGATTGTGTACTATTGTGAATGATTTGATTTAGTTAGTCTTGTGGATTCAATTCATCCCTGGCTTCCTTGTCTCATTTTTGTGCCTACATGCTAGAATGGATGTTTGTTTGCAGGTTATAGTCTATGTCTACTCCATTGGAAATGCTATTGGTTGAGGAATTCTCTCTTCCCCTGAACAACCTCTTTCCTCTTCAGGCCTCTCTATGAAACACTCTATTGCAGACCTATCTAAGGAAGGATACTTGTCTCCATTCATGGTTTCATGCTAATTATCAGTCAATTTATCGTGATTCATGTCTTTCGGTGTATCACCTAGTAGGATAGTTTGCTTACCGGTCATTTCCCTTTTAGTATTCCTTCTATCCCTTTTCCTATCCAGATTACTTTCAAGCACAAGAAGCAATTTTGGGTGACCAAGAGGAACCAGCCTAGAATCCGGAGGTTTCATTTCAATTAGAAAAGGTCCCACACCTGGAAATGATTCCCATGTTATAAGAGATTATCAAGACTATGAGAAATTGACCTAGGGTGCAAATTTAGTAGATAACACTTACATTCTAACAAGTGAAGCAAAGTGTAAAAATTCTTTCAAGGAAGGTGGATTTAACCATCCAATTGCAAATCTCTTAACCGAGTGCACACTAAATAGTGTTGCTAAAGATATTAATAGAGTAGAATTTAACAGGTCTCCATAGATACTCTTAACAGGGTAGATCATCAGAAGTGATCAAATTGTAAGCTTAACCGACCCCTTCCAATCTACAGATAGTGAAGAATTTGTGGGTGTCATCCCCACTATAGTTTTTAATTCCTAACAAGAGTTTTATGCATTATCATATCTTGTGTTATGTGTCAATTGCTTTCATGAACGTTTCTATGAATCTTCACATGTTTGATTAAGTTAAAATTGATACATCTTACATCAAGATAGTATAGAACAGATGGTTGGACAATAAATTGATTACATAAAGGTTAAAGGATAAAAGAGATAAAAGTTTTAGAGGTACTGATTCACCCCTCCCCTCTCAATACACACTTCCCATTAATTCCAACAATTGGTATCAGAGCTAGATCTCTTATTTGGAAGGCTTAAAGGCTTAAGAGAAAAGATCATACAATGGAGAAGTACAAACTTGACAAGAGTATTGAAAATTAGAAGCTAGAAATTCAGATCTTCTATGAGCAGTATAAAGAAGCTAGAATCAAGAGGAGATAGCTGTTAGATGAAAGAAATATTATGGCATCTCGCTTTATTGAAACAAATTACCATGAGGAAGAGATACCATATTTCTTCGAGTCATCAGGATCAACTACAAGCAAAGCATCAGACACATCAGAAGAAAGAATCACAAGCCTAAATGAAATCAATCAACATCTGGCTGGACAAGTAAAATCTCTGCAAATCGGTCAAGAGACATAGATGGTAAGAATGATTGATGTCATGAACAATGCTAGACAAGATGAGCAAGAAAGAACACTAGCTATTGATGGTAGAAGGAAGATTACTGAAAAGCTACAAGAGAAAGAATCAGAAATACAAAGATTAATAGAACATCATGATGAAGTTACAAATCAGATTATTCTTATGAGTTAAGAGGCAAATAGAATGAATGTTGAACTCATTGAAAGAATAGAATCTATCAGTGAGCTAAGGGAAGAAAATGAAAAGCTGACACAAGAACTCAAAATTCAGCAATAGCATAATGAAATTATTAAGAAAGTTGAAGAAAGTAATAAATGAATGGATGATTTTCTTGATGGACAATGAAGAGTCAACACCAACAACAGTCTAGGCTACACTGAGAATGGAGAATCACCCAATCAAGTTGATCCAAAGAATGTCTATATCCAAGACCATGAAATTTGACATGCAATCACCGTGGAAAGCAAGGCCACACATCAAATATATGCAGGAGAAAAATGAAAGGTATTCCTAAATCCACATATTCATTTATAGGATTTTGTTATAAATGTAACAAGAAAGGACATAAAGTATATCATTGTAAGTCTGAGATGAAACAACCAAAGAAGGAAACCTACATGGACAAATACCGTCCTACTTGCAAAATGAATGGGCACACAACTCTTGAATGATGGAAGAAGAAAAAGCAAGCATGGAAGCCAAAAGGTCAAGAAACTGCCTATCAATCGAAAAGAGTCGGTAACCAATATGTATAGGATTACAACACATGGACAAATTGTACAACATGTGGACGATTTGGTCACATTGCTGCAAACTATATGAGATACTGGACAAGAAAATATAGAGGCTGGACTAACCCCGGAACGACATGCTTACATTGTCATAAAGTTGGTCATCTCAAGAAAGACTGCAGAAACTGAATGATAGAGACCAACACTTTCCCCAATGGAAATACCATTGAAGACATCCGGAAGATGAGAAACAAAATGTGGAGGAAAGCTACAAATAATGATGAAGCTGGACCAAGCAATGTAATTGGTGACACCCTATCCAATGGATCTACTGACATCAGCACCCCCACCTAAGCAGAACAAGTAAGTATGGAAATGCATTACACTAAGTAGTATTTTACATTAGTTCCATAATATGTTGATGTAATGACAAATTAGCATAAGTAAAGATGCATCATGGTATTACTTGTTGAAATCTGTGAAAACTAATTCATCGGGTAATACATACTGAAATCCATCGGTATACACTCAAAGTTGAATTGTCTGCACTTACCAAAAATTATCGGTCAACATGTAAAAGCTGAAGTTGCTAATGTAAATTGAGCATCATCGGTAATCAAGCAAGTTGAAAAAGTTATTTTCGCAAAACACTGAAACCCGACGGTGAAAGTTAGAAGTTAGAAAACTTCCCAAAAGCATCACGTTGTCACCAAAAAGAGAAGTTAGTGTTTAAACCAAAGACTTTGTCTTCACACACCGGGGAGTGGTTGAGAATTAATTACTCAACTTAGGGAAAATGGAAATAAAAAGGTGATGGAAGGGTTTCATCATTCACCAACGAGCATAGCAGAGCGACAAAAGAAAAAATTGAGCACACAGTGACAACATCATAGAGTGACTTCAACTCGACACAAAACACTCCAATAGATCAGTGACCACTATAGAAGTAAACAGTAATTTCCTACGTTAACTAAGCAATTTGTTTTACACATTTACAGAAAGTCCTAAATGTCTGAAACAATGGCCACGACTTCAAGAACCACTAAACTGAAGAGCATCAAGAAGGATAAGGTCAAACTTATCAAGAATTATATTTGTGTGGAACCCCATTACAAGATATGCCCAGAGGTTGCATCACAACCTGACAATGCTGGAGCATTCTTGCAAATACCAGCTAGGGTTTTTCTCGTCGAAGACGTGCAAGCATACATTCACTGCAAGATTGCAGAAATTGGCGACCTGGAGGTTGAACAAGCTTTCAAGAAGATATGTAATCATGAAGGATCTATTAAATATGAGCACAATCACATAGAAGTGAAAGGGATCACAAACACCCTATTATTCCCAAAGGTATTCAAGACTGAGTGGATTCAGTTAGTATTGAGCAGAATTCACAACCACAAGCTATGGTTGGATGAGCCTAAAATGATAACCTGAGATGTTATTCATGTAGTCACGGGTTATCCTATAACTGATAAGGTAAAGGCATTGAAGCACCCACCCAAGGCTGAAATTGAAAATAATACAGGAGCTAAGTGTGATGGAAGAGGACTTAAGGTATCCACTATCACAGATGATGAACTAAAATTTGGAGCATGTGTCCTAGGCTACAAATTATTTCAAGTTAGCAGGATGAACAACATAGCATCCAAAGCAGTGGATACATCATATAAGATTGTAAAGAAAGGTACTTAGTTGGATCTTTCTAAACTTCTTCTCAACCAGTTAGAAGAAAACTTGAGGACAATCAGAAATGCAAAGACAAATTCATGTAAGTTTGGCTCACTTATCATGTGCATTTTCTTTTACTTCCAAGAATCTTTTCCATCAGTAGGAGATGTAAAATGGGATACAACTAGACCAGTCGCTATACAGATTAGTGAGTACATAACACCACTAGGAGACAACTTTGTGACAGTTATGGATGAGTACTTTACTGGATTCAAGGAAAGAATGCATAAAAGAGTAAGGATCCCAGAGCAACTAATTGAGAAATTTAAGAATGAAATATGTTTCATGGTTGACACAGATCATGTATATCGAACTTGTTGTACCAAGGACAGCATGGCTACAACCCCTATACTATGAAGTAAACATAGATCAAGCATACAATGCAATCGATGCATTGATAAATGAACCCTTAGACAAAATACAACCAAAGTTTGGCACTTATGAAGAAGCCAAAGGAAGAATCAAAATGGTCTTGGTTGTGAAGAAAATAGACATGAAGAAAGATAAAATGGTAAAGAGCTTAAAGAAAAGGTTGTCGGTTATAGAGGAAGAAATCAAACAGATAGAAGAAACTGAGGGCTAGTCACTTGTCGGTAAGACTGAGTAGGAAAGTGACTTTGAGTCTACAGAGTCAGATACTCCATTACCAACACCAGTTAAGAAGCCTAGAACCATAGCTGCTTCAAGGACTAGAAGTCAAACATCTAAGGACACAAGTCCTTCACCATTGAAGAAAGGTCAAGTAAGGACCTACAAGAAGAAACCGACAACACAGAACAAAGGGACAACAAAAATAAGAAGGCTCATTAGAACCAGGGAAGACATTGAGGACATAGAATAGGATGAAGGTGTTCAAGAGGAAAAGAACAAGATACCTGAAACAATTGATGAGGTATGTGCCTCAATTATCAATATAGGTTCAGTAAATACAAAGAAGGTAAAGCAATGGTTAAAATTGGATGCCTTGGATCAGAATAAGATTGAGGAGGAAATCATCAAGATGATGTGCATCTAAAAATACCTCCCAATCCAACTGGCATATAGTATGCCCAAAGAAATTCAAGATAGGCTATCGGCAAGATGGACTTTTTCCTTGCACTCCGAGAAAGAAATCAGGGAAAGAACCCTAGTACTAGTCATGCCTCCCGAATAAAAAATGGAGGAGATCAAAGAAATTATGAAGGCTCATTCCAAAATGTTCTCACCAAAGATGAGATCCTACCAAGTACTTAAAGGACATCTACTGGATTTAGACCAAACAAGTGTAGCCAAATAGAGGAAAATACTTAATATTCCTGAAAAGGATACAAGTCCCGAGCCACAGAGAGCTCTAACTGAGAATCAAGAAACCAAGGATGATCAGGCTACTAAGAGCACATAACCAATTATCATCACAAATGTTGAATTGGACAAAGAGGAAATGGACACCACAGGCAACACGGATATGGATGTTGTAGATGAGACATGGTCGGACACCACTATGGACAACATTGTGGACAACACAATCATTGACATAACCGATGACCCAACATAAGAAATACAGAAAGATGAAGATGTCACTGTTACCAAGGACAAGACCGATAAACATGACACTACAATTGACACTTCACAGGTGAACATACCAGACAACATGCCAATATTGATGCAAGCCATCAATATACTTTAAAAAAAAGACAAATCACCTAACAAATATTCAAGCATCCCCGAGGATGCAGGGGATGAAGGAAAGAAAGACAACACCGATGACAAGAATTTCATTGGAGATACTCAAAATATAACCGATACTGACAAGGTTACAAAAGGAGATTCGAAGCAAACAGATGGAGACACTATTGAGAAGGATGCACAGACAAAGGAATATGAAGTACATAAGAATACCAATGAAGGAGCTAAACCAAAAGATGGCACTCCTGAGAAAACCAAAAAAGTTTCTACAGATAACATCAAGGTTGATGTGGAGATGTCCATTCAAAACCAACAAGATGATACCGAGGAACAATAGAAAAAAGAGGCAACACCCCAAATCACTTCATCCAACACAACAAACAAAGCCAAGAAGATGGATATGGTTCTACATTCAAGTGAAACTCAAAAGAAGAAGAAGAAAACCAAGAAGACAAAGTTGGAATCACTCTAGATGAGATAATTGAGATACCCAAATGTGACCCAACTACACTACACTATGAAGCACTAAAAGAGTACGGTGAAATATGCTAAAGGAAGGCACTAGGGGAGGAGCTAAGAAAAGAGCACAGAGACTCCATAGTACTAGAGACAACTAAGGACATCTTGAATCAGATTGTACCCGATATTGATGTTGATCACAATAAAATATCCTTAATCAACTAGCCACTCTCACCAAGGCCATCACAACGTAGAACATTGATGCAAAAAAGGAAATTGAGGAGTGAGCAGAGTAGAAATATGAGAAAAAACTTATTGAAAAGATCAGCCAAGATGTGGCAAAAAACAAGGTAAAGCTTTCAGTATTAGTAAGTGAATTAGATCCAATAATTGCTGAAGCTATTTCCTTCATACAAAAATTGAGCACACTTGATAAATTCACTAAGGAGCATAGTGATAAAATGGAAAATTTAGATTCTTATCTAGCTACTAGTGCTAAAGGCTTAACAACTGATGACAATGCAATAAAGTTGCATTATGAGAAAATTGTTGAGATCAAAAGATTAAGACAGGAACAATGGGAAGCAGAAACACAATTTAGGGAAGAGGTCACCAAGGTCCAAGCTCAACTTTGACCAGGTCTTACACTACTTCAACAACATATCAGTTCAGCAAGACACCTAATAGCCACCCCCGAGATGTTTGTAGCAGACAACATCTATGACATGCATGCAAGGATCACAGTCGAGCACATGAATCTAGACAACCCGAAGGACAAATGGGAGAAGATGATGGAGGACATGAAGTCCTCACACTCTCATATTTTTGATAAGCTATAGGTATACACCTTTTCCCTTAATATAAAAAAGGGGGAAAATAATGATATGTACAGATGGGAAACTAAATAGTACAGAAAAAGAAACAAAAAGGGAGTATAATGATATGATATGATGTATATAGCACAAGGTGAAAAAGGATAAAGTATCATGTACATACACTTATACTATACCAGCATATGCATAGGGGGAGTCATGAAATGACTAAGGAACATAAATGGTGTACATACTAAACATTTTGTTAGTATTTTGCACATATTAGTTTTTGATACTAATGTCAAAGGGGGAGAATGATGACATTATTTTTCCATTATATACAAAGAACACTTTCGGTAATCATACACCAAAAGATAGGATAAGAGCAAACCAATAGAATAGTTCAAAGGGTAAACTGAAGACACAATGCTAAGAGGAACCCGATTGGAACAACCTGAGAGAGGAACCCGATGAGACAAATCTCAAGTGAAACCAAAAGATCAGAAAGAGAGGAACTCGACAGATCAAGGGAACTCGATGAACAGGTCAATCAAAGGATCATTGAAAGACATGTAAACTGATTTCTATGCAGACCGAGCATCAGACACCAAAAATCAGTTACATCCCGCAAATAGTGGATCTGACTTCTACGTCAGATAAAACAAGTATATTTTATTTATAGAGTCTTGATTTGTTTTAAAACCATTACTTTAGGGACAAGGAACATTATTGTAAGTGTTTTAATCAGTCTAATTGATTTAAAACACATAGAATGAAAGATCAAGGTCAAGTTGTAAACCTATGATCTTAGAGTTAATATTATTTTACGTGAAACTTAATTAGGTCAATCTATCTTATAAATATATGTTTTAATCATTCACTATCATGGATGAGAGGATGAATGTATCCCATGAGAACATCTATGGAACAAACTAAAAGTTTCAAGAACCAAAACAACAAAAGGTGAATTTGGTTATCAAGAACCAAGAACAAAGGCTACCAAGCAACAGAGGTATTATTCAATCACATTAGGTGATACACTTATACATGTAATCTTAAATGGATCTGTAATAAAAAATAGGAGATTGCATACACTTAGGTCAAAGTGTAATTTTCTTACATTCTAACAAGTGAAGCAAAGTGTAAAAATTCTTTCAAGGAAGGTGGATTTAACCATCCAATTGTAAATCTCTTAACCGAGTGCACACTAAACAGTGTTGCTAAAGCTCTTAACAGAGTAGACTTTAACAGGTCTCCATAGATACTGCTAACAGGGTAGATCATCATAAGTGATCAAATTACAAGCCTTAACTAACCCCTTCCAATCTGCAGATAGTGAAGAATTTGTGGGTGCCATCCCCATCATAGTTTTTACTTCCTAATAGGAGTTTTCTGCGTTATCATATCTTGTGTTATGTGTCAATTACTTTCATGAATGTTTCTATGAATGTTCACATGTTTGATTAAGTTAAAATTGATATATCTTACATCAAGATAGTATAGAACAGATGGTTGGACAATCAATTGATTACATAAAGGTGAAAAGATAAAAGAGATAAAAGTTTTAGAGGTACTAATTCACCCCTCCCCTCTTAGTTTACACTTCCCATTACTTCCAATATCCTCATGAAATGATCATAAACGGGGAGTACTACATAGTGAATATCAACAACAAAACAAACAAAGAGAGATCAAACACTTCACACAATGCCTTGAAAGTAATAACAACGATGCTCTAGCTTTTAAACCTCATGGGTCATCAAGCATTCCAAATGCAAAGATGTAAACAATGCTAGTATTAACATTCATATTGTGCCATTAAATCAACAAATGTCATTAAAATGAAATTGAGTTAATGAGAAGACAAAGCTCTAATCCCTACCTTAATTTGTGGTTTCCATATATCAAGATTCCAATCTTCCACAGTTAGGGCGACCCTCTTCACACATGACGGTATGCAATCATGAAAATTAGAAATGAGCCTTTCTTTTTCTTTTTGGTTTATAATCATGTGGGTGTCACAATTATGACGGTACCGTTGCTATTACGAAAACATCAAGGGCACTTGGAAAAAAATACAAAAATTACACACAAATGGTAGTGTCATCGCAAATTGGTGTCAAAATTTGACCCCAAATGTTGTAGTGTGTGCACTAACTTAGATCCTAAATCAAAAATATTTTCAACACCTACTTTATGTTCTCACTTTGAGACAATATTAATGTATGGTCTTTTCTATATCTTGTTGTTTTCATACCAAGGATTTGTTTCATGAATAAAAATAAAAATAAAAATGAATTGAACCAACCAATCTTATCCATGGTTGGATGCATTCAAGTAGCTAAATAATTCCTCATAACTAGTCATGTTCCAATATCATCTTTTTTGTTGTCTTCTAAATCCTAATATAATCAATCACTATGATTGATTAGGAGATTTATATAGTCTAATCAAGAAAACCAAAAACTCTATCTTCCACATCTTAGCTATACTATACTTAATCAAAAGATAAAAGGGGCTTGGGAATTTTTTATTTTCCTATACAAGGTGTTTGCCTCACTACCAAATGATAAGTGATAATCTTTGATGGAGATGCTCCTTGGAAGCAACTCATCTAGCATCACGTATTCTCCACTTTTACGAAACACCCTTGGACTCTAGTTAACTAGTGGTACAAACTCATTTCTTCCTTCTTTAAAACTCATGATTTTGGTCCTTTTAACACCATTTATAAATCTTGGCAAATCACCTCTAAGATGCCCATATAATATGCTTGATCTCTTAGTTGTGGTCTTAGTTTCTCCTCTTCATATATTTTGTGGAATAGATTGATCTGGAAAGATGACAAATTTGTTGGCATCTTCCATTAGCTTAAAAAGGTAAATGTCTCTTTAAAAGGGGAATACATACTTTGAGAGAACTTTTGGACCCAAATAGCTTTAGTTGGAAATCTTGAAAACACCTTAAAAACTTATTTCCTTTTGGAAAATATTTAATTCTTGATATTCGATAACTTCTTATCATTAAAGTCTATAATTTGTCATCCAAACATGGTCATTTTTACTTTCTTCAAAGACTGAAGGTGATCCCATTTCCATAACCTCTACCCTTTATCCTTTGAAAGAGATCCATAGGAAGCTTCTCCTACTACTCACCATTTCACTTTTGAAACAAACTTAACTTCCAAATCTAAAAGTCCAAAGTTGATATGTAGTACCAACTTACATCTTGAAAAAATCTTTAAACTTCCCATTGACACCCACCTCAAGCTCCTCTACCCACCCTAGCATTCCCTTTTTGTGCTAATAAAAGATCCATCAAACATACTTTTTGGTCCTACCCACATGCTAAAAATCTTTGGCTTTATCCCTTCTTCACCCTCCTTGCTCTTTTCCCACATGCTTGGTCATGGAAGTCTAGCATTTTGTTGGGAATCTCCATCACTCAAAATCATGTTGCCCATACTTGTGGACAAGTGATTCTCAATTTTATTTTGAAATTCTGATACTAGGTGGTCTCGTCTAACACATTCTTCCCTCGCCAAATTAAAATTTAGATGATCTTGAAATTGATTTTTATATAGCCTAAGTTGGCCTAGTGATGGAGAACTTGTGTTATTGGAAGAGATGTTACAAATTAAAATCGCATATGTGGTAAGATATGTATACCTTGTTTGTAGCACAATTAGGTGCCTCCCATAAGGAGTATCATGAACTACTAAAGAATCTTTCTTTCTTTTCAAGACCATTTGGGACATAAAATGGAGCTTGCAAATGCCACTCATATCTTCCTCCTCCTCTCGCAGTTGCATAAAATTAGGGGAGCCCAAACCACATCCAAGACTCTCTAGAGGTTTCTTCAAGATTGAAATCTATCATGAAGTTTTATTTTTATTCTATTAGCTGACCCTTTTCTCTCCAACTTTCTTAGTGGTTCTAAATTTGGGACACAGGGTATTTTTCTCAGTGGTTGGGGTATTGTGGTTTGGTTGTCAATGTGTTAATGGTTGTATTCATGTTAAACCCTAATGTCAAAGGTTCTTTCTCTTCCACCTACGTTGTTGATATATTATAGCTCGGTATAGTGTGCAAACTATTCTTCTTTGGCATTTTTTTTTTGTTGTTGTTGTCATGTCAAGCATTAACATTCTTCATTGTAAATAGATTCATGTTTTGTAACTTTTTGGGGTTTTGAACTTGTACCATCATAAATTATAAGCACCTAACATGTGTGTACAATTTCATGATTATTTAGCACCCATCTTAGTGTATTTTCATAATAGGACTTCACATGACACTTAATGGACACCTAAATTCAAATACGAGTCCTTTTTCATTTTAATCTTGTTTAAAATCAAGGTAAGCCCATATTTCAAAGTGTTCTCTATTTTTCCTCCAATATAATAATTTATTTTGTCACCTAGGCCCTATGTTACCATTTGTGGCCTTTGTGTTCTATCCCAATCTCGAAACTAGTTGTACTCTATAACCTAGCATATCCTGATTGTTTGGGACCTCTGGTCTCGATCTCAGATCTGATTAGTTAGAAAATAACCCTAAGGCATTTTCATGTTCCTAGGAACAAAATTCCTAGGTAATTTTTCTCCTTAAGGATCAGGCCCAAATTGGATTCAAGGTCCCATTTTGGTGGGTTAGTGGGATATTTGCATTTACAGTCAACCTACTTGTGTTTCAACCCCCAAGATGTTACAAGAGGTATATAAACACCCTATCTCTCTTAATTTTGGTATCCATTATCATAAAGAAATCATTATTGTCAAGTGCAAGCAATCAAGTTCAAGAAATCAAGGCAAGCATCCAAGACCTAGATTTCTTCTCAAGGATTCAAGGTGTTCTTCTCTATGGATAAAGCTTCTTTCCCTCATTGAAGGCAAAGTAAAGGATTGTTCTATCAAGGAAGGAGACACGCCCACATCTATATCTTCTTTCCCCTTCTAAATCAAGCATTATGGTGAATTACAATAGCTATTACATGTAGTTTTATTTTTTATGATCTCCTTTTGGGGTTTTGTGTTATTTCAAAGCTATTGCATCAACATACTTGATCACATTCAAAGAAGAATTTACATTATCATGGTATAACATATTCCATTTTTTCAGATCTAGGCTCTGCTATATGATAACACACTTTCATTTCAAGGTTGATTTCGAATAGGGGTTTGAATGAGGCAACCCCCTCTATCCAACCTTCTTCCTTATTATATTATGTGCAGGTATAGGTAGTGTGGCTATTAGTGTTTGATCTGATAGGTACAGGTTCTGTCAAGAAGTCTGCAACTAAAACCAGGCAAAAACCCTAGGAACAAAACATCCCAGGCTTCTTGTTCCTGACAAATTACTCTCAAATTTGGTTTACATGCTAGTATAGATTTTTAGTCTTTGTTTCAGGCCACTACAAATTTCTTTCTATTTTTGTCAGTTTGTATTTTCTCAAAAATTCTTAATTTTTCTTATCAGCCTTCAATTTAGCATCATATTATCATCTTATTCATCCATTCAAATCTGTGAAGGATAATTGACTCACTTATAGCTTCAATGTTACTTGAGCCTAAAGAGAAATGTTCCTTTTGATTGTACATTATGAAAATGGGAACAATCCACATTGCTTACCTTTTCTTATTATATATTTTGGTGAGCCCGACTTATAATATTTCCACTTCTAATTTGGTTTTTAGATCTCATTTACATGCATTTCATCATTTCATTTTATGCATTTATTATACTTGCATTAAAAAAGACATAAAAATTGCATATTGTTATCTCATAAGATCTAGTTCATTCTTGAATTGCATGTTAAAAATAAAAATAAAAAGTACAAAATATTTGTCTTTCATAAATTTTTATTGCATTTCATTTATCTCAATTTGATTTGTATAAATGGAGTTGTTATCTTCATTTGGTAGTTCAATTTCAAGTTTTCTTCAAGATGTTTGAGATGTTCCCTTTCATTCATATGATGACAACTTAGTTCTTCATTTTATCTATTATCATAATAAATCCCCTCCCAAACTTGATCCCACCCCTAAGGACATTTTGATGCAAGAAGAGATTATTACCACTCAGGATCTCCTTCTTATGGAAGAGGCCTTCAAGAACAATGATGATCTTTCTACTAAAATGATGCTTCCTTATAAGGATTATTTGATGCAAAAGGATTATTTCATGGATATTTCTCCAAATGATCCAACACTTTTTATGCATTTCCTTGAAATTCCTTCTATAGATGAGGCTTTAATGAGATATTTTTGTCCCTCTCCTAAGGATATTCTTCCTCATAGGGATATTTTAAGAAATAAAATGATATTACCTCTCTTAAGGACAAACTACCTTTGATACATCCACATGACACATATTTTATAGATGAATCACACTTTCACCTCTCCTAAGGTTTATTTTTCCTATGAAGACAACTTTAATCCTCTTATAGATTTCACATTAGAGAGCAGAAAACCTTGTCCTTCCCAAGGCACCTTGGTGTAAGAGACTAAGCATGTTCCCTCTCCAAATTTTCCTTATCCTAATTTTCTTCATAACCATCAATCTCTTTGGAAACAAGATGATGTTATGTGTTTCATTCATGATTTATCTCCTAACATACCATTGAGTTAAGATAAAGTTCTAGATGAGAACATTTCTGGTGAACCTCCTAAAGTGAATGTAAATAATGTTGATGGGATTCAACATCTCCCTAGATAGATCAACCCCCTACTATACATTCCTTATACACAACACATTCTCATCAAACTCATGATAAAATCCTTCCACCTTATAAACCAAAGACATATCATGAGATTGGCTACAACATGATTCCTACACAAGCCTATAGTGGACAAGATCTTGGAAAGATAGACCAAGTCCCTATAGATCCTCCTCCTTCACGAGACACTAGATTTATACCTCAAGAAAATGTTGTTCCTAACCGCTTTCAAGACTTCATCACTCATTTCTTGTATAAACAAAACACATCTCATAATGTCACCTTAGAAATCCAAGAGCTTCTAGATATTGGTACTATAAATATAATATCCTGGCATCTGTTTCTCCTATTATGTTGTTCTCCATCATGCGGCCTTAATATCTTACATCGTTGGGGGCCCTTTTTTGCATGGTGTTCATTTTCAGAAACATAATAGGTCTTTTCTATTGTCCTTTCTCTTGGGGGGAAGACCTCTCTCTATCTTCGTCATTTCTCCTTCTAAAGGATCCATTATCTCTTTGCTGGTTTAATATTTTATACTATGATTTCCTTCCTTGTATGGACTTGTTTGTTAAGGATATTTTTCTTTAGGGGATTGCTATCCTTCTTTTGCAACCTCTTCCTTGTAAGGAAGTGTATATCTATTGTAATAGATTTTCCTACTAAGTTTGCATAATGTGACAAAATTTGTCCTTCCCATTTTATGAGACCTATTTTCATGGGACCTATATCCCTCTCTTTGTGGATTTGCATTGTTTATAGTACATCCTTTCTTGCATGAGATTCTTTGTTTCACTCAATGACCTTTTGCATCTTTGTTAACAATCTCTTTCACGCCTCAAAGAGCATGTCTATTATAAATTATATTTTACTTAGGTAGTGTATGGTGTTTCTTTCTTTCAAAAATATCCATTATCCCTTTGTTGACTTGTTTCTTTTATAGCTTGTTGTCCTCTTTTGCATAAATTTGTTTGTCTTGCATTAAGATCTTCTCTTTTTTAGGAGATTTACATCCTTCTTTACAACTTATTCTTGTTTGAAAATTCATGCCTATTATAAAAGATCTATTACTTAGGATTTATAATGTATAATATTTTCCCTTATCCTCATCCTTGAGGGGGAAGGTCTCGTATTTTCTTCTTTCCCTTTCCAAGGATCCACTTCCCTTGTTATAGTGGCATTTGTTTATCATGTGACATTCTTTTCTTATATGGAATTGATTTTTATTTTATTTGGGATTCTCTTTTATACAAGAGGTGTATATCCTTGATCACAACCTCTTCCTTATTTGTAAAAGTATGTTTATCCTAAATAAATACCCTTACTTGGGGGCTTAAAGCGTGTTGTCCTTCATCAAGAATCTTGTTTTCGCCTAGAAATAGGGGGTTAAAAAGGGTGCATTATTGTTCTCCTTCCCTCTTAGTCTTTAAGATGTTGTCTTTGTTCAAGAAATCCTCTTGAAGGTAGATGTCTTGGAGCTAAGATTGTTTCCTTTCAAGGGTTTATTCCCACTTGTGGATATCCTTTCACGATTATCTATTCCTTGGCTAACAAGAGTCTTCCCTCTTTGTTAAGGTTACAATATACATTATTTCTTTTAGGATATCTCCCTTTTGTTAGAAGTAGGTATCCTTGTTCTCTTTTCCTTATGCTTCCACCATAGTCCTATGTTGCCATCATAAGGAGGAGGCATACATATGACCCCCTTGTACATTATGTAGCTTTTATTGTTCCTTTAATTGAATGCTTTTATGGATCCAAACGAAGACTATGCTTTCTGTAAGATTGATCTTGTAAGCCACCCTGTGTACAAAACAATTGTTAGCCACCCTATGTGTAATTTTTTTGTAAGATGCCCATGCGCAAAATTTTGTAAGTTGCCCCATGTGAAAAAAATTAAGCCACCTTGTGCACACAATTTCAAAGCCGCCTTGTGCAAAATTTTTCAAGGTAGAATTGACTAGCATCTCATAGCTTTCTAGACCATCAATTATCCTTCTCTCTCTATTTTGGATGAGTAGGAACTAGCATAACACAACTTGCTATCCTTTCTACTCTTTCCTCCTCTTCCTCTCCCATGGATCTCCTAGCATAACGTATCTTGTTAGTGTATCATCTTAGGATGGAAGCACCCATGATAAGAACCCCTCTTGAATGCCTTCATAATGATTGGATGTCCTCTTTTTCCCTTATGTTGTTTGTACCCCTATTTTATGTCTGTTTTTGCTTATGTTTTCCCTTTCCCCGATACCCCATGCACAAAATCCCATGGTGAAACCATATGAGGGTAGGTCAAATTTTTCCTAGCCCCTTAAGGGTAGGTCGAATTTGGCCTAGCCCCTAGGGTGAGGTTGAGGTCGGCCTCCCCCTGAGATGGAAAGCCTCAGGATCTTGGGCCCGTTTTGGGGTTCCAAATTTTTTTCCCGCCTTGTGCAATCAACCATTTTTCAATTTTGGTCACGAAATTGGTATAAAAGGAGGCCTACTCGCTTCATTTTCAAGAGGTTGAAAGTAATACACAATTATTTGTAATCAGTTGAGCAAGCAATTCCATGTTCTTACAAGCATTCAAGGCATTCATTGGAGATCAAGCATTCAAGCATACAAGTGTTCAAGCAATTGAAGGATTTTTTTGAGACATTCAAGATTTGTATGATTCATAAATTCTTTCCGCTAGATCTAGCTTCTTTCTTCAAGGAGATAGTGGAGTTGGCCATCAAGGAGGGAAGATCCACATTCATACCTTTAATAATCTACATCTTTCTCAAAGATGAATTACAAGCATACACATACATAAGGGTTTTATTTGAATTGATTTCATTTCTAGGTTTTTGGTAATGAGTCAAGGCTATTGCATCAACATAATTAATTTCATTTTAAATATAATTGCATAGATATTTATATGATATGCTTCATAGTTAGATCTATTTCTACTACTTGTTAGTATTCTCTTTTATTGTCTCAATTTTAAGATTAAGGTTAATTCCTAAACTGGGGATTGATCAAGGCAAGCCCCTCTCCAAAAAAAAAAAAACTTTTTCCCTCTTGTAGATTCAGGTATACAAACTTGCAGATTCAGATTTGGAGCCTTCAGAAACAAGTTACTATCACAGATCCAAATTCTGGGAAATCTTGCAGAGTAAGTGGATGTCAACTTTGGCCTAGTCCTAGGTGGATTTTATGAATGTCACCATCCCCATCCAGGTAATCATAGCTCCTCCAGCTCAGCATAGTCCTGAGGCTCCCAGGTTTCTAAGTTTTGTAGATCTCAAATTTCTGCTCCCAAATCCTGAATTATTCCAGATTCTGACATAGTCTTTCAACAGGTTTTCAAGTTTGTATTTTCAAGGTAAGTTAACTTCATTTCTTGTTTTCATCACTTTCTTTTCATAGATTTCCTTTACATACTAGTTTCAATCCCCTCTTGTAGGGAAAGGAAGAAGTTAATCCAAGCAAATTGTCCCTTTGTGAAGGTTACACATTAACACTTCCTTTTGTGTTAATCGAACCTCCTTGGGTGGTGAAATCTTGGTATTTTTCCTCCTTGTGTTGTGGGGTGTTCCCATTACATCCTATACATTTTGGTGAACCCGACGTGAATCCAATTGTGGGTAAACATTTTTGTTAACCCCATTTATTATACTTCCTTTTCTTTGGTGTTAGATTGTAAACATGAAAATTTGTAAGATGTTGTGGTGTGTGGCTATCTTTCCTATAATTCTTGCATCTCTTTATAGAATTTATGAGGTATATGAGAGTATCTTTCATTTTATAATGTTTATGTCTCTTCATGATTTCCTTTCTTATGTTATTATAAGGTTAACAAACACAAGCCTTCCTACTTTCAAGGTTGTTATTAATTTTTCATGTGGTTGGCTTATCACTATTTTGGATCATACAAGAATATTGGTTGATGATTATAACCTTCCTAATCCTATTCCCAATCTTCCTAATCCTAATCCTAATCTTTCTAATCATATCCCTAACAATCAACCCTTGTCTCCTAGTGATTATCAAAGGTATTATCAAGCTCAAAAGATGGTTTATGATAACGAGTTTCAAGATTTATTTTATGAACCCTCACCTCAATCTCCTCTTCATGATGACATTAAAGGAAAAAAAAAGTTGCTTCACCTTACTCTTCTATAA
The DNA here is from genome assembly GCA_018584345.1 of Thuja plicata. Lineage (NCBI taxonomy): Eukaryota > Viridiplantae > Streptophyta > Pinopsida > Cupressales > Cupressaceae > Thuja > Thuja plicata. The sequence continues at coordinate 295,773 of MU220697.1, read as the reverse complement.
TCCCACCTTATACAACGATTTATCATGACCCTCGTGATCCCTCACCTCCTTCATATGCTTTGAAAGATACTTACACTATGAGATATAATATAGTTGCTAAATGAGGTTACAAAGGTCTAGGACCTGGTATTAATGAACAAGGCCTTAAATTACATATTCATATTTCTCCTAAGAAAAAAACATATGGGTTATGATTTACTCTTCTTAAATTTAAAGTTGTTGAGGTTCCCCGTAGACCTCCTCTCAACCTTCTTTTACCAACACCTTCATAGTTAGATCTACTTCTACTACTTGTTAGCATTCTCTTTTGTTGTCTCAATGTTAAGGTTAATGTTAATTCCTAACCCGGGGCTTGACCGAGGCAAGCCCCTCTCCAAAAACAAAACCATCTTGTAGATTCAGGTATATAAATTTGCATATTCAGATTCGGAGCAGTTAGAAATAGGTTATTATCACATATCTAGATTCTAGGAAATCTTGTAGAGTAGGTGGATGCAGACTTTGACCTAGTCCTAGGTGGATTTTTTGCACATCACCATCCCCCCTCTAGGTTGTCATAGCCCCTCTAGGTCAGCATAGTCTTGAGGCTCCCAGGTTTTTGGGTTTTGCAGATCTCAGTTTTCTTCTCCCTCCCAAATTTTTCTAGATTCTGACACAGTCTTCCAACAGGTTTTCAAGTTTGTATTTTCAAGGTAAGTTAACTTCATTTATTGTTTTCATCACTTTATTTTCATAAATTTTCTTTACATACTAGTTTCAATCCCCTCTGTACAAAAAGGAATAACTTAATCCAAGAAAATTTCCCCTTTGTGAAGGTTATGCATTAGCACTTCCTTTTGTGTTAATGGAGCCTCCTTGGGTGGTGAAATCTTGGTATTCTTCCTCCTTGTGTTGTGGGGTGTTCTCATTACCCCTATATAGTTAGACTATTAGATTCATTACTTCTCTCTCCTCCTTTCATGCTCTCATCGCTTTGCTAATGGATTAGATCATGGAGTGTTGTTCATCCCTTGTGTATGCTCTTTCTCTTTCCATGTGATTGTGTGTGTGGCAAATGTGATATTCAATCTGCAACACCAAACACTTCAATAAGCCATTAAATCAAGGGGTAAGTATCAAATCACAATCAAAATGATTACACAACTACCCTCGAGAGCAGCTTATTTCTTCCTAGTTGAAGCTAGTTTGATTCCATGAAAATGCTCACTATATTTGCATGGGGAATTAGTGAGTAGACGACTCCGAAACATAAGATTCCATGAAATGAGCAAGATGCATGAACTTGCACACTTTTCTCTCAAGAAACTTGAAAATGAAATGCATGCATAAGCAAACTAATTGCATATTAACCATGAAATGTAGCTAAGAAAGCCATTAACAACTATTAAATGAAACTAAGAATGAAGCTACCATTAAATTAGAAATGCAAGCTAGAGTTTAAATGCAAGTAAACTAAAATATTATGGAGATGGAGGCAAGAAAAATTCTCAAAACCTAGAACAAAACTAGCATTATAACCTTACATCTCAAATTTGCCTCCCTTTGAACAAAGAGAGTTATTCCTTTTATACGAAATTTGATGAAATGAACGGTTAAGATTCAACCGAGAAGAGTGGTAGAGATGAAATTCCTCTCAATCCATGTGTGTTTGATCCAAGTGGAGGGATTTCGATTGGTTAACTTTCTGCTTGTTTGGGGGAGAATGAGACAAATTTGGTAATTTCCACATTTAATTACTTTATTTGAATTTTGAGTGCTCACACATGTGTGAGGATGTGTGAATGAGTTCACTTAATTAAAATGAGTTTTGGACTTTTAATTAAATTCATTAGTTAAAGAAATTAGATAATTTGAGCTTTGATTGATAATTTGATTCAACAAGTTGTGTTTAATTACGTAAGCAAGTTTGATTAAATGCTTTCATAATTAGGGTCTAGTAATAAATGCCTTTGATTTAGGGTTTATTAAGGCCAATTAATCAAATTAGGTGCTATAGGTTTACTAGACCAATTTTAGGTGATTACATTTTCTCCTCTTTGAATTGATGTGAGAGCAACACGTTGATTCAAAGAACTTTTCATGAAAGATCAGGAAATAGCTTGATGTGAAGCGATGAAACCATCTCACGGATCAAAATTGATTCTGAACTTGATCAAACAAAGATCGATTGAAGATTGACGACATCAGCTCCATACTTGATTGAGTGAAGACTAATAGAGAGATCTGAAGATATCAGCTCTAGACTTGATTAAGCGAAGACTGATAGAGAGATATGAAGATATCAGCTCCAAATTTGATTGAGCGAAGTTGATAGAAAGGTTTGAATATCCAGCTTGATGTGAAGCAATGAAATTGAACATCCATCCCTAGAGAATATTTCTCAATTTTGGATTGGTTTAAATGATAAATCAACCTGATGTGGTGCAATAAGATTGACTATTGTTTGATTGATTGCTTAAGGTAATTGACTTGATATCGGTCCCGATGAAGCCAATTACTTGATTAAGAGGTATAATCAAATTGATGTGGTGCGATGAACCTGATATGTCGCTAGAGATTCAAGTGACTTGATTTGAAGCGATGAAATCACTTTGGGAAAATCCTGGTTTGATGTGGAGCTCTGATGCCCCTAGAGATTGAACTTGTTGATGTGAATCAAATTATTGATGTAATGGTGTTTCCCCCTCGGGATCGAAATTGAAATGAGGCGAGGGTGACAAGCTTGAAAAGCATTGAATAGGCTAAATAGATGTAGAAGAATGAGATTCAAGCTTGGATGAAGAGTTGGTTGACCAATTTGGACAAAGAGTTGACTTGGGTTGACCAAAGTTGACTCTTTTTTTTTGGATTGAAGTGGAGAATGTTTGATTTCATTGGTTGGAAATGATTTCAAAGCGGAATCCTATGAGGCAAGCTTCGACGATCAACTGCATTTGAGTAATAGGTTAATCTACATTTTTGAGCAGCAAAATGTTGTCAGATTTCAATTTTAGTCCCGAAAATAGATTCAGGGCTGTCCAATTAGCCAAGGGTGCAATTTTCACGTCTATCAGAGTAATTTAGAAAATTATGTCAAAACCTATATAAGGCCCAAAAGGGTCATTTTCAAATCATTTTCACTTTTTGAGTTTAGAATATGAAAACCTTCTTTGAGTCCAAAATGGTGGTCCCAATTGTAGATCATCGATTTGAGTGCATGCGGAGGCACGGTAGGCCAAAGAATTGTCTACCTCTAGTGAGTAATAAAAAAATTTCCTCTTTGAATCCAATTTTCTTGTTTTCAATATATTTTTCAATGTTTTCATGCGTTTTTCAATTGTAGGCTTGGGTCGCTGTACGAGCCGATGAGAGAACTCGTACGAAAAAATATGAAAAATTAGTTTTTTTTTGTATGGGCCCATTACTTTTTTCATTTGGGAGTGACCCACAACTCGTACGAGGACCTTCATAGAAACCCCTTCTGTCGCATTAGACCATTTGTTTTGTCTTTTTAGCTTAAAGTGTTGTACTATGTTGAATCCTAACTCGTACGATCCTGCATGCGAGTGAGCATTTATTGTACTTTTTTGTATGGAAGGCAGTGAGCATTTTTAAGGTCTTTACCAAGAAAATTAACTTCTGTATGTGGGATATTTAGATTACTTAGCTTTTTTGTCAACTTATCGATTTTTTACGCAATGATTTCGCTCTATTGTTGATGATTGTTCATTGATTATTTGTTGCAGGCACAATTATGAAATATTCAATTCTGGTCTACGTATCCTCCGACCATGCAGTCAAAATAGATGTCCTCACTCCCTTTCAGATAACAAAAACCCCTGAAGAAGCATTTACAGGGATAAAACCTGATATAGGCCACTTGATAATCTTTGGTTGTCCCGTTTAAATTTACATACCCAAAGAAAAGAGATCTAAACTAGAACCCTCAGGCAAAAAGGGAATCTTTGCTGGCTACAATGAAACATTTAAAGCCTATAGGATTTATATCCCTTGACAAGACAAAAATTAATTGAGCTAAGCAGGTATGTCATCTTTAAAGAAGATGTTGCATTCAAAAGATCCAAAGACATTCATGAAATAGATATTGAAGATCAACAGTCTCCTCAAAATATGGAAGAGGATCATGCTTCTGAGATTCAGAGGGAGACCCATGAACTTATGGAGTATGATAATCAAAATGAACCTATGGATCCTGCTGATGGGCCTAGAGACGCTACTGTGAATCGGAAAAGATCTCTATGGGAAACGAAAATGATTCAAGAGGCTGAATATTATGAAACAACAAAAGGAACCTTCAAGGAAAGCAAAAGACCTCATATATACTCCAGCTATGTTGCCTTTATGAGTGAAATCATCAAATCAGAACCTTCTAGTGTCGAGGAAGCTTTCAAACATCAAGTTTGGAAAGATGCCATGACATAAGAATATCAATCTATTCTTAAGAATGATGTTTGGGACATTGTACCTAGACAAAAATAAAAATCAGTGGTTTCATCTAAATGGCTCTTCAAAATCAAACATGCTGCAGATGCCAGTGTTGAAAAATATAAAGCAAGGTTTGTTTCCATAGGCTTTTCTCAAAAGGAGGGAATTGATTATGAAGAAACATTTGCTCCAGTTGCTCAATATACCTCCATTGGGGTTGTGATTGCTATTGCCACATCAAAAGGATGGAATATTCACCAAATGGAGGTAAAGACTGCTTTTCTTAATGACATAATTGAAGAGGAAGTGTACCTGGAGCAATATGAAGGATTTGTAAGACACGGTAATGGTTCTCATGTTTGCAAATTAAAGAAGGCTCTATATGGTCTTAAACAGGCTCCTCGAGCCTGGTATGAGAGGATAGATCACTATCTTTCAGGCTTGGGCTTCTCCAAGAATGATGCAGATCTGAATCTATACTTCAAGGTAATAAATGGTAAAATGTTAATTCTCATTCTTTATGTTGATGACTTATTGATTACAGGAGAAGACCATCTCATTACTAAATGTAAACAAGACCTAGCATCTAAATTTGACATGAAGGATTTGGGTCCTCTACACTATTTTCTTGGTTTAGAAGTATGGGAGCAGGTTGATGGTATTACTCTAAATCAAGGAAAATACACTATTGACATTCTGAAAAGGTTTAGAATGATGGAATTGTAATTCCATGGCTATTCCCATGGAAACAAACTTACATAAGTTAAAAGAAGCGACAACAAACTTAGAATTAGCAAATTATACTCTCTACTGATAGATGATTGGGTCCTTGATATACTTGGTCAACACTAGACCAGATATTTGTTATGCAGTAAATGTACTCAGTCAATTCATGTGTGAACCAAGATAGTTACATCTAGTTGCAGCAAAATACATTCTGAGATACCTGCATGGCACAATTGGATATGGTTTAAAATATAATAATATAGATCTAAATCTGCATGGATATAATAATTCAGATTGGGTTGGAAGTACAGTTGATCGGAAAAGTACTTCAGGATGTTGCTTCAACTTAGGATTAGCTATGATCTCCTGGTTTAGTAGGAAGTAATCTTCACTTGCACAAAGTTCCACAGAAGCTGACTACATTGCAGCATCTATGGGAGCTTGAGAAGTTGTATGGTTAAGGAAACTTCTTGTAGGACTATTTGGACAATCCTTGGATCCCACTATCATTCACTATGACAACCAGAGTTGTATAAATCTTTTAGTGAATCCCGTGTTTCATGAAAAATCAAAGCATATAGAAATTCCTTACCATTATGTTAGAGACATGGTGGAGATAAATGTTAGCGAATTGAGATATATTAGTACACCTGAACAAACAACATACATTCTCACCAAACCTCTCTCCAAGACAAAGGTGGAATACTTTAGAGGCAAGCTTGGTATGGTAGAAATATAATTTTATCTAAGATTAAGTCTCAGCAATATTAAATTGTTGTAATAATATATATTCTAAAGATGTTTATTGTGTAAACTCTTTTATTGTCATGTGTGTGACTCCATCACTTCATGGGCCCCTGTGAACATCATTAAGAGATGATGATCTTTCAATGATGAACACTTGTACTTCTGGTTGTTATTGTAAGGTGACGAATTTACAATAGTTAACCATACTATCAGGATGGATATCATGTGGCTTGATATCCGTGGACATGTCATGATAATTGATATCTCTTAAGTAATATCAACTGAATGGTGGATATCATGAGAATCAATATCTATGGATAGCCACAATGAGTTATATTACTGAGATATTTATGGTGAATATTATGTGACATAATATCCGTGGATATGCCATGAACAAATATCCTTATGGTAGGTATCATGTGACTTGATGCCTGTGTATATACCATAATGGATATTGTGAATGATGGTGAATATCATGTGACTTGATATTCGTGGACATGCCATTACTCCTGATATCACGGTGAGGTGATATCTTTCTCTCGCGAGCTTATGGTGGATATCACGAGACTTGATATCTATGGATATGCCATAATTCCTTATATCACAATGAGGTGATATCTTTCTCTCACACAATAAATGGATCTATTGTGTTTACACCAGGATAGTAATTATCCTCCCTACCTAAGAGGGAACATTAATAATTTGTAACTTCGGTTGGATTAATCTAACCGATGTAATCAAAAGTATAATTGGTCTATCTATTGATATTATGGCCTTTACGACAATAGATCAACCACCTTGAACTAATTAAATGCAATAATAATAATAAATATAAATAGGATATATATTTATTATTTTAAAATGATATAAATAATAATAATAAATATAAGTAATACTTATTATTTATTGTTTGATCGATTTGCATAAATAAGTTTATATTTAATTTGTACTTGGGAGGGCCCAAGTCGGCCACCTTGAGGTGGTGGACTTTATCTCCAAAATCTCATATATATAATGATTCGATCCTTGAGGAGAAAGGCATCAAAAACATAACATGCGGTTCTCCCTCAAGGATCTCAAGTCTACAATTTTCTTCTTCATTCTAGGAGTTCGAAATATACATTTAAGGTTGCCATTAAAGTGTGATTGGATCAGCGTTTTGGAGCATCCAAGAGCGATATCTATCAAGTATCTTAGGATCGTATTCATCCTCTAAGCTGGAGCGAAGTCTTTCCTTTTGTACGAGCGAACTTAATCAGCCATAATAGAGAAAATATTATTGTATATGGTCTGCGAATATATCAGACATATAATCATGCGTTGGGAGATATTCGAATTGTGAAGGGCAAACCTTGAGGGTTGCGAATATGTATATAAAGTGCATATATACATCTGACTTTAAAGTGCGACTTTGGACCAACATTAATGATCTCAAGGGTTGCAATATTTGTTCAATGATATCGAGGGTTTGATCAGCAAATCGTACTTACTCATATGATTCAAATCTACAAGTGTGAAGTGCATATAATTCACTCACTTGGAGCAATCAGATCCAATTGCATATTTGAGAAGAATGTATTAGGCGATTAATTGAAGGGGCCATCTTCGAGTACCTAAAGTTGCAAATCATAAGTTATTTCTGGGTATTATCTTATTTTCTTCTGTGCTTATTTTATTTCCTATGCTTAGTTTAATTGAAAGATCTCTATAGTTTGTATATTCCTTGCCCTAAATCTGAAAAATATTAACATGGTATCAGAGCCTAGGTAGAAAAAAAGATCAATTTTCAGATCTAGGAATTCAAGCTAACTCTTTCAAACTAAGTTATCATGTCAATTGAGATTAGACCCAAAGATAGGCTTGAAGGAGACATTAATTATACATCCCAGCAAATGAGGATCTAGATCATTTTAAGGGAATCGGAAATTACCTTAATTATTGAAAATCCTCCTCAAGCTAATATGGATGCGGATGAGAAGGAATGGAACAAAAACAACAATAAGGCAATAAGAATTATTGTTGACAGTGTTAAAGATCACATTGTGCCTACAATTGTCAGTTTGGAGACTACACATGAAATGTTCACTTCATTAACTGGAATGTTTCAGATCAATAACACTAGCAGGGTTCTAGCTCTTAAAAACAATCTCCCGAATCAAGATGACTCAAGGAGAATCAATTACATCCTACTTCATGAGGATCATGGAGCTAAGAATCCAACTATCATCCATTGGATTCACCTATGATGACAAAGAGCTTGCAGTGACAACTCTAAATGGATTACCACTTGCTTGGGATGCATTCATTCAAGGAATCAGTGCTCGTCCTGAATTACCTTCACTTGACAGGTTAAAAACAAACTGTCTTCAAGAAGAGTCGAGGCTGATATCTAGAGGATCAATCTTTAAGGAAGACATACAAGTCTTATACTCTCAAACCTTCGAGAAAGGGAAAGGCAAGTTCAAAAGGAAGAGACATTTCTAAGGAAAGGAAAAGGATTGAACCAGAAGGAAGTTCAAAGGATAAGGAAGGAAGAGGGAGGAACCTTAAGAAAAAGAAACCTTTCAAGAGAGACTTCTCTAAAACACAGTGCTAAATGTGAAAAGTTTGGTCACATAGCCGTAAATTGTCTTGAAAGGAACAACCTTCAAGCATCCATTGTAGAGGTGTAAGAACCTGAATCTGAGCACCTTGCATTTTGAAAGGATCTTGCATATTGAGAGAGAACTTTATATATGGGCTCACTTGTACCAATTGTCTAAGTTATAAACTCCTTCCTTATTTTGGTTATATGCATTGACATATTTCTGTCATGGATTCATTTACATCTGATTACTTGATTTGTGTATGGTGGCATCATACATCACTATTTTGGATATTTGACTTACTTTATGTATGTTACTTTACTTTGGCTGCATATTGGCATATATTTTGTATTTGTATATTCTATGTATGAATGGATCATACTTCTCATTGGTATACATTATATTAGCAACACTACTTCACATTGAGTAATGTCTCATGTTGCATTACATTGGTTTACTTTTGCATATAAGTGAACATGCTTCCTATATTCATGGTTGAATTATACTTGTTCTATGAGAGAACTACATTTGGATATGTACATTGGTTATGCATATATGGATTCATGTTCTCATATATTTTTGGATATTCTTATGAGGATAAGATTTAATTGTTGATATTCTTATGTGGATAAGATTTAATTTCAGTTATTCTTATGCTTATGTGGATTAATGAGATAAGATTTTTCTTATTTGATTCATTTGATTATACTTATGCTCATGGTTAAGTTGTTCTTATGAATTGGAGATTTAGAGAATATCATGGATTTGATATTCTTCTCATGGATCAGGGATCCATTGTTGAGCATTTGGTGGACATCATGGACTTGATTTCTAGAGACCATTGCTATGAGCATTTGGTGAATATCATGGACTTGATTTTCGTTAGACCAATGCTCATGATATCATGAACTTGATATTTAGTGGATCAAGGATCCACATCCGAGTAGTTGGTGGACATCATGGACTTGATGTCGATAGACCATTACTCCGAGCACTTGGTGAATATCATGGACTTGATATTTTTTAGACCAATGCTCTAAACATAATGGACTTGATGTTATTTTGGACACTTAAGTCAAGTTGACAAGTTGACGAGTTACAACAGTAGTATAACAACATAAATGATTATAGCAACAACATAAATTATGAACAGTAGTATAACAACATTATAACTATAGTCTCAAACATCAAAACTATGGTCTATCAATATGAATATCCAAATCAAATTGTCTCAAACATGTATCCAAAAGTCTCAAACATCAAAATATAACAGGCTAAAGGCATAGTTTATGAAACTAAGCCTTATTCTAGTCTTATGAAACACAAATTCAAACATTGTGATATAGGTAAGAAGTAATATGTTTTCATTTTGATCTCTTTTTATCATTTTATTGTTAAGAAGACAAGTGCGTGCCCTTGTGGATTCCCCACGTTGCTGCTTTGGCAAAAAGAATTTAGAAAGAAAAGTGTTTTTTTTAAAGCCCAAAATCCTCCCAAGGCACAGGGGACAGAAAGTCATCTCGGGGATGTTTTGGCGTCCCCTAGATGTTTCGGGGAGGACTAGTCGTCCCCAAATGTCTGGGGTAATTTCCTGGCATTTCTGACAATTTTTGGCAATCACGGACAACTGAAGGACATTTCTGTTACGTCTTCACGTCCCCGAAATGAGGAGGGGATGAGGATGGGGGATTTGGTGACAAGGGATGTGTCCCCTTGTAACATAGATATTAATTTATTTATTAGTGAAAATCATGAAAAAATAAAGAATTAAAAAAAAAACTTGTGCTCAATATCATTTTTAATGCATTCTTAAAAATATGATATTCATATATTTAATTTTAAATATGGCATTATCTTTATCTGGAAATTGAGTTGGAGTTCACATTGCCACTCCAATTTAAAGGGTCCAATATTTGTGAATGGACAAATGAATGAATGGATCTTAATTACGTCCACAAGACCAGGCGCTCTAAGGGACCAAGAGAGCCAGAGTTAATCCATTTTCAGGTTTCTTTCCGCGTTGACTCTTTACATGCCTCACTCATCCAATTAATTAAATTAGGTCCTCTCTAATAATATAAGAAAATGTTTTGCACTTCTGATTGTTCATTAATTATTACATCATAAATTCATTGGAAGTAAGTTTGAGAAGCCAAAAGACACGCATGGTTGAATTATACTTGTTCTATGAGAGAACTACATTTGGATATGTACATTGGTTATGCATATATGGATTCATGTTCTCATGTATTTTTGGATATTCTTATGAGGATAAGATTTAATTTTTGATATTCTTATGTGGATAAGATTTAATTTCGGTTATTCTTATGCTTATGTCAATTCATGAGATAAGATTTTGCTTATATGATTGATGGACATCATGGACTTGATTTCTGGAGACCATTGCTATGAGCATTTGGTGAATATCATGGACTTGATTTTTGTTAGACCAATGCTCATGATATCATGGACTTGATATTTAGTGGATCAGGGATCCACATATGAGTAGTTGGTGGACATCATGGACTTGATGTCGATACACCATTACTCCGAGCACTTGGTGAATATCACGGACTTGATATTTGTTAGACCAATGCTCTAAACATCACGGACTTGATGTTATTTTGGACACTTAAGTCAAGTTGACTTGTGGTTGGTAAACATCATGGACCTGATGTTACTTTGAATATCATGGACTTGATATTCTATCTCTTGAGTCGTGGAGACTCGTGGATCTAGGAAATCCACATCCGGTTGGTAAGTATCATATGACTTGATGTTACCATGGAAAAATGATTCTCATATGGATATGAGATGAATGGTTGGGGAATGATGAAGAACATATGTGTTCTCATCATATCTGGAAGATAGAGACCTACCTTCATAGATGTGAGATCTGTGGCGTCACTGGATAAGGAATCCATTTTGGTTATGTTATGTGATGAAAGATCTATGAGTTGATCTTTGCCTCAAGTCCAAGAGGGAGTGTTGATATTATGGCCTTTACAACAATAGATCAACCATCTTGAACTAATTAAAGGCAATAATAATAATAATAAATATATATAGAGTATATGTATTTATTATTGTAAAACGATATGAATAATAATAATAAATATTACTATAAGTAATATTTATTATTTATTGTTTGATCGATTTGCATAAATAAGTTTATATTTAATTTGCACTTGGGAGGGCCCAAACCTTGAGGTGGTGGAGTTTATCTCCAAAATCTCATATATATAATGATTCGATCCTTGAGGATAAAGGCATCAAAAACATAACATGTGATTCTCCCTCAAGGATCTCAAGTCTGCAATTTTCTTCTTCATTCTAGGAGTTCGAAATATACATTTAAGGCTGCCATTAAAGTGTGATTGGATCAGCGTTTTGGTGCATCCAAGAGCAATATCTATCAAGTATCTTAGGATAGTATTCATCCTCTAAGCTGGAGCGAAGTCTTGCCTTTTGTATGAGTGAACTTAATCAGCCATAATAAAGCAAATATTATTGTGTATGGTCTGTGAATATATCAAACATATAATCATGCGTTGGGAGATATTCAAATTGTGAAGGGCAAACCTTGAGGGTTGCGGATATGTATATATATAAAGTGTAGATATACATCTGACTTTAAAGTGCGACTTTGGACCAACATTAATGATCTCAAGGTTTGTGATATTTGTTCAATGATATCGAGGGTTTGATCAACAAATTGTACTTACTCATGATTCAAATCTACAAGTGCGAAGTGCATATAATTCATCACTTGGAGCAATCGGATCCAATTGCATATTTGAGAAGAATGTACTAGGCAGCTAATTGAAGAGGCTATCTTCGAGTACCTCAAGTTGTAGATCAGAAATTATTTCTAGGTATTATCTTATTTGCTTCTGTGCTTTTTTTTTTTCTTGTGTTTAGTTTAATTGAAAGATCTCTATAGTTTGTATATTCCTTGTCCTAAATCTGAAAAATATTAACACTATCGGCCTTGAACATTTGATTCCTATCCTTCACTAATCTGATTATCTGCAACATCATAAGATGATTATGTTTATCATAATAATCTCTGCTATCTATGATTATAATCAGTGATAATCACCGATTATATATATATAAATTAGTGATTATATTATTATATATACACATACATAATCAATGATCATATTGATCATAATCATATCGATAATAATATGCGTATGGTTGCAGCGAATATCGATTATGATTCATGTTAATCTTGCTGAGATATATTAATGAACCGTTGTTATTGTTAAACATAAAGTATCAAATCATGTCTCACATAGAGACATGACTCTACGCGAGACCATATGGTCCGCGTAGAGCCAGGTCTCTACGGTAGACATGGCCCTTCGATCATATACATATTGGAGGCCGTTCTCATTCTAGGTAATGTACAGAAATCGATTAGTGCAAAGCAAAGATTCAGCAGTTCCTCATAAATATATCTCAGCGACATTACATTATCTCAGATCGATATCGACTCAGATATATCTCAGCGACATTACATTATCTCAGATTCATAGGGAATTAATATTGTTATTATATATCTCAGATTGATATCGATATTGAGATTATAGCAGATCGATATCAATTCATATCAAATTAATATTGATATATATCTAAGTTTTATTATTGTGATATTGTGATCAACAAAGGACATCGAACAGTGTATTGTCCAATCTGCATTAAGTAAGCATATACATCTACAGAACAGTGATCTACATTAAAAAAAATTCCTTTAATATAGAAAGCTGATAAAAAATTAACATCAACCGCCTAAAGAGGCTTTATAAACAAGGTGTACTCTCATTTGGAGCATGTTATGAGAATTTAATATGGAAGCCATTTCTTCTTGTTGCTGAACGTCACTCACTGGTTGGTTTCTAAGGACGAAAACCCTTAGGAAGTTGAAGGTTGGACACAAACCCAAACCTTCTAAGTGGAGTGGATTTATATTAGAGTCCACCATTAGATTTAATGCATGAGTTTGGATTCATAAGTAGCTGAGACAGTGGCCATTTGAATAGCAGAAATATACAGATTTCTGGGCATCAAGTTTGGGAGAACAAAGTTAGTTTTGCCTTATCACTATTGCTGGACATCTATGGACATTTGTTACAGGCAGCCATTCACATATAACTGGAAAACGTGGGTAGATATCAGAGTTTTAAATCGAGTTCTGGACAGGTGTTGTTCTTACACCAGCCCTCTAAGCACTCACAATCACAAGACCTTGTCTGGAGCATATCAAATTGACTGGTCATCCATTTAAAGGTTGCTGTATTGAGGTATTCAAAAATCTCAATTTATATGGAAGTCTGAAGTAATGAAATGTCTAAACTCTGAGCTTGAGAGAGGTCTGCCACATGTTTGATGAAATGTCTCAGTAATTTGGAAAGGTTATGAAAGTAAATTTACCATGCCAACTGTTTGTTTTAATGCTGTTATTGTGCACTAGCAATCTGCAAGTTCGCAGTCATATGTTTGACAAATTGTCCCCATTAGGAACCGTGGTCTGAAGCTAGTTTCTTTCTAAGTATTTGATGTAATGCTGATGTGTAAAGCTCTGATATGTTGGTGAAGATTTAAGCTTTAAATGTTACATGATTTGGTTCTTGTTTTCTGTTTACCAATGAATACATCAGATTTCTATTACCATATATATATGTTTGACAAAATACCTATGCAAGTTGTTTGTGTTTTGTAATACGTTTTGGCACAAGGAAAAATCAGAAACATCAGTGTAGACTCTACACACCAACTGTTTGATGTAATGCTAATGTTACTAAACTGAAAATATAAGGCCAGAATTAGAGAGGGATCTTACAGACTTCACAAAAGCATCATGCCAAAAGCTTAATTGTAAGAGTGTCAACAAATTTTCAGGCATATAGGTCAATGTTAATTCTACCCAATTCATAATTTCTCCCCCCAAAATCATATTTGAATATGAATTTTTGGTGGAGAGAGGACATTTATGTGAATTTAGCTTATTAATAATCCTTGTTGGTGGTTGGAGTAGGTTGTGCAGCCTTTCAATAGCCTTTTCTTTGAAATTCTATAACCTAGTACTACACGTGAGTGGTGTTGGTAGGTGGAACTAGTTGATTAAGCATGATTTGGTTGGTGGTCATGAATGCTTGGTCTTGTCGTCTTGCAAATTCTGAATTCTTGTATTTCATTGGTCTTGCCATGGCTATTCTAACACAATAGAGTCCTTAGAATTATGCGAGGAAGTCACATATGCCATAAATTGTATAAATGCAGTGAGAAGTTTTCCTAAGCTAAAACAGTGTATTGCACGTGAGCTGTTGGATGCGATTACAACTGACAGTTTGTGGGATGTTTGAGAGGCTTTCTCTTTATATAGTGAAAAAAACCTAGGTGCACACCACGTGTCCTCGGTCAAGCAATGACTTAAGTCAATGAAACAAGTGGAACACACATATCCTTGTACATTGTGTCCTTTTCTCTATAGCATTGTTTGCTCTGCCATGTCATAATGCTGAGGCTTCTTAGAAAAACTTGTTGGGACTTGGCCTCGAATGGCTTAGTCCATTATATTTGTAAAGTCCCACACATCATTAGATTTGATCTAACTTGGAGGATTGAATGGCACATGCTAGTTGGGACTTGGCCTTCGTTCAGTTACAACAAAACCCAAAATACCAAAATTGGATCAAGAATGGAGAGACCTGTAGATGCGGTGGGGCATTTTTATTGATTGAAGACGTAGGATGTTTCCATTGCTTATGGTGAAGAATTTACTACAAGATGAAGCATCAATTGGAACCAAGACGTTTCATATTCTTTCTGAATTGCTGGAGATAAAGTCAAGCTGTGTGGTGCCACGAAAATTGTGTTTTGGAACATAGGTGCTGACTGGGATGAGAACCTTGCTGATGGAACTTCAAAGATCTCTGAGCAATGGCTGAGGTTTTTAGTGTGTTCTAGTGACTCAAACCCTTCTAGATCAATTGGAATTAAATAAGTATATTCATTCTAACAGATTGTCATTATTTGTTGAATGAATTGATGGAAGTTACATAAGATGTATTACCTGCAAGAAGTTTGTTAGTTGAGCTATTTTACAACCAATAAATATAATTAGATATGTTTTAAATTGTAAAATGATTATAAACAAGGATCGAACACAAGGCAATGACTATTCCCATATGTCACATTCTAACAAGGTTGTAATGGTTGACAAATTCAATACAAATGCATTGAAGTCATTCAGGGCAAGAGACCTTTGATTAGTCGTTTCTCTTCATTTACTGGAGTTGTGGGTTAAGAACTTAAGATTGTTCTCATTTTTTGACTTGCTTATGCCCATGAATTTGTACACAGGTTCAGCCCTGTCATGGTCTTCTTGAAAGCAATAATGAAGGATACTCAGCCCTTCCTCAAGCTTACTGATGCTATTGATTTGCCCTTCAATTTTTCGTTCGTTCCTTGCAGATTTTTCATGAAGAGATTTGGATTAGTTTGGTTATAAACCCAGTGCTTTTCTTGCCATTCCTGGTTATATCCCCATTGCTTTTCTTGATGTTGGCCAAAGCTAAGTGGATTGGATGGTTGTATCAGAAGAATCAGGGTAATGTAGCAGGTAAAGTGTCATTTGATTCCTGTCATTGGGATGGACTTATTGCTTTCTAGAAAAGTTATTGGGGTCTCCTTTACTCATTCCACTAGCTGTTTTAAAGGGTTGAGGGTGGAGATTATGGGTCTTTTGTTGGTTAGGGGGGGGTGGAAGATTAAGGGAATGGGGCTGTGTAAATCAGCTCTTGATGATGGAAGACCGGGAATACATTTAGCGGGGCCAGAAAAATTATCAGAAGAATTTTTAAGCGGACTAATTGCTAACAAATGATTTTTCGTATGTATGTATCGTTAAGGCAACAGATTGTATCATGTATTTTACACTATAATAATGGGTTGTAGTATTGAGGGCGAGTGTAGTTTGTGCATGATAACAACTTCAAAATATTATTAACATCACAAAGGGGTTGTAGCATTTACAGTTTCAGCTAACAAATTTAGCCGTGACAGCTCATTCTTTGAGTACTCTGCATGGGTAAGAGGAGAAGCAGAAGAGTGAAGAGTAGCCCATCACACTTTCATCAAGGAGGAAGGTGTGGGTGTAATGTAAACATCATGAAGCAAATTTTGATAAAATAACTAATAAGAGGGTATCAATGATATGGGATAGCCTTAAATGATTATCATTGGAGGACCAGCACTTCAAGGACACATATCTTCAAAACAATAAATTCAGTCTCTATCAGAAGGATGATAAGGCACCACACTTTCATTGAGGAGGAGGAAGGGTTCAACTTTAGCATCATATTGGTGCAAGAACTTGTTTCAAGCTTGATATTATGAGAATGTTCTGAAAATACTTAAGGGCCTTCCATATTAGATGAGAAAACAGATGAGCTTTACTACCATTCTTTAAAGACTTTTTAAGGAATGAATAAGGTAATTGAGAGAGGGACATGGTATCAAGTTATCAACAAAAGCACTAAGAAACTACAAGAAGACTAGAGAAATTATTGTCAATTATATACACCAACTCAAGGAAGCTACCAAGGAGAAATAGGGAGAGATTCTTCCACATGTCACACATGACAAGCTTTTATGGGACTAAATTCCTTCCAAGGGAAGTGTGATCCATCGAGGATCTGGAAAAGCAATCACAAGATCTGTACACTTTGATAAATGCTTGTGTTTGTGGTGGTTTCATTTGTGACAGTGGTTGTGATGTTAGTGTTGGTGGCAGTTCTATCATATTGACTATTGATTGCGCTTGTGATAATATTTGTTACACTTGTGCCACTGGTATTTATGTCCTACATATTAGAATAATATCCTGTTTATTATTATTTTAATGGTCAATATTGTAAATCTTGTAAATATTAGAATGTTTCTAATATTCTTTCATTCCTTCGTTATTAGAATGTTTCTAATAACATCATCTTTGTAAACTATACATGAGCGTATTGCTCATTCATTAATCTATCCAATATTTTACCAATTAGTTGTCTAATATGGTATCAGAGCCAAGTTATTTTTTTTGAAAATTTTTATAATTTCGTTTTTGAAATTATTTGTTTTTAAAAAATTTCGTAAAAAGATTGGAGGGTTTCTCAATCCCATTGATTGGTCTGGAGGCCATTTTTGTTGCAGATAATTTTTTTTCACGACCTTGTGAAACATGATTTTGTACCTTTACCTTCGTTTTTTGGTCGTGGTTGTTCTTTTCTTGTGTTGCTTCTTTGCAACGCCCGTTTATGTTGTGCGACCATTCTCTTGGTCGTTTTCTGTCTACAGATTGAAGGTTTCAGGTTATTTTTGCCCTTCCTCATGCGATTTCCAACTCGCGTCCGTCATTTTGGGTGTCGTTTTTGTGTTTTCTTCAGTTGTATATGCCTCACAAAGGCTCCTCACGGACCTTTTGATCAATTGTTTCATCCTTTCAACCCTATTCAGGTTCATCCACTGCTGTTCGACAATATTCTTTTGTGTTTTCAAGCCGCAACTCTACTGTTCTTTTCATGGTTTTGAAACACGCGACGAGTTCTACTCTTTCTCTCTGGTTATTTTGACCTTCTCTATGGTCGTTTTTTTGCTCAACCACGACAGTTCATCATTCACTATGTAGAGCATCATTTTTCCGCCTTTTTCTCAGAATTTAGATTTCTTCCAATTAGCCAGCTAGGGTTTCTTCAGCACCTTTTGTTTTTTGAGTTGGAATTTTATTTTGATTATAGACTCCTGGTGGGTTTTTCAAGACCTCAACAAGGTTGTCTTCGGATTTTTCTAGGTGTCTCGTTTTATGTGCCTCAAATTTTGTGTCAGTGGATTCACCTTGTAATTTGTGCCTGTAACTGCCTCTGTAATCAGCACATTCAAATTTGTGCGTTCAACAATCTAGACTTCTTGTTTTTTGTCTCGAAAAGTGTGCAATGACATCTTTGATCAACTTTCTGTTGGAAGGCAGTCATAAATTCAACGACAGAAACTACAATACTTGGAAGCAGCGTATGATGATGATTTTTGAATACAAATGTCTTGACAAAATTGTGTTGGGCAAGACTAATCGTCCTGAGGAAGAAGGCAAAGAGCAGGATCAATTTGGTGAGCAAAATCGAGAAGTTGTTATGCTTGTTAAACTTTCTGTCACTGATAATCAGCCCCCGCAGGTTCCTTCTGGTAAAACAACTACAAAAATTTGGAGCCATCTGAAAGGTTTGCATGAAACCTTAGACAAGAGCCGTGCATTACATGCTCTTCTCGATCATGATGGATGACTAGGTATCCCTGAAGGATCATCTTAATAAAATCAAGGATATTCGAGATCAGTTGGAAGCCATTGGACGCAAAATGGAAGAAGAAGACATGGTGGTGATCACCTTGAAGAATCTTCCATCTTCCTATGAGCACTTTGTTGAAACTCTCAACATTGCTTCCACTCATAGAGATGTTTCATTTTCCAATCTCTGCATAATGCTTCTACAACAAGATCGCTAGGAACAACAATTCAACAATGGTACCAGCTCATCTTCAAACACACAAGCCATTCTCAGATTCAATTATTTTTGGAGGGAAGAGTACACCGTTGTTGGAAAAGGCAACATACAGATTCAGTCTATAGGAAGGAAACTAATTTTCCTTGATGTGTACTATGTTCCAGGAATGGAACTCAACCTTCTCTTAGTCAGTCAAATTCCGAGACATTCCCCTTGGCTAGACGTGACCTTCAGTTCTCATCAGTGCAGTATCATTGATTGGGAGACTCAGTCTACTGTTGCTATAGGTGTTGAGGATCATGGTCTTTTCAGACTTGTTGACTCTTGTGATTATCAGGAGCTTGCTATGGCAGCTCATCACTCTATTAGCACACTCTGGCATCAACTGTATGGGCACTTAAATGTGCACTATCTTTCTTAGCTTGTTCGAGAAGATCTTGTCATTGGACTGTGAGAGATTCAGACCCAAAACCTTGGAGTTTGCAGAGCATGTCAGCCTGGGAAGCAACATCACACTCTGTTTTCAGATAGCAACTCCTGGAGAGCTTCTAAGGTATTACAACTGGTCCATGCTGATATCTGTGGACCTATAGCTACTCCTCTTACTCGGTCCAAGTATTTTTTACATTTTGTTGATGATTTCAGTCACAAAATGTGGGTGTATTTCCTTCATAATAAATCAAAAGTGTTTGTTTTGTTCCAAAAGTTCAAGGGGCTTCTTGGTGTCATAGATTAGTTGACCATTAAGGGAGGGTATTAGAATAATATCTCTATAATATCTTGTTTATTATTATTTTAATGATCAATATTGTAAATCTTGTAAATATTAGAATGTTTCTAATATTCTTTTATTCTTTTGTTATTAGAATGTTTCTAATAGCATCATCTTTGTAAACTATATATGAGCGTCTTGCTCATTCATTAATCTATCCAATATTTTACCAATTGTTTGTCTAATACTAGGAAGTAGCCCAACATGACGTAATATATAACAAACAATTGCAAACATTGTTTGCTTGAGATCTTGACGACTCAGGATCCTTTAGTGTACAAATTGACATTTCTACATTGCATAAATAAGAGGCAAATGATATGTTCTATTCAAAGTTGTGTATGCATGTATCAGTGAGTTAATGTAGCGGAGGCAAGAGAATAACTGGCTGTATAATACTGGTTTCTATGCTCTATTGAGATCTTTTTAGTATGCAGCATTAGGAAGATAAAGAGATAGCAAAGAGTAGGAGATTGTTGCTCCATTGAGCTCTCTATTTGTTGCCTATATGATAAAGAGGATAGGTAGCGAATATTTGACAACTTGACACTACTGGGCCAGTTTTCATCACACTGAGATCTCTGGGTAAAATCTGTGTCACGTGTCTTTGCTTCTATTTCTAATTTTCTTCTATCTGTTTATTGTTTGATTATTCTCCATGGATAATTCAAATTCTTCTACTGTAAAACATACTTTAATTCACTGTCATTTGAATGATATTTTAACTATTAACAGTAAGCACAATTTATGTTCTGCATTTAATTTCCAACAAGTCAATATGCAAGGGAAATTACAAATCACTGAACATAAGTTTGATTGGTTTGACATGCATTTTGATACCATGAAGTCCATCCTCTGTGAAGATAAATACTTTTTTGTCTGAGGCAAAACCATTGTAATATGTCACGTGATACTTTTTGCTGCTCTACTAGAAATCGCTTGTATTTGTTTACTAATTTTCTTTGTGGGTATGACTGGTTACCAGACACGTTACTTGTTACTTGGATTTGTTGCACCAAAAGCACCTGCAAAATATGTACAAGTTACAGAAGAAGATGATGAAGATGATTTGGTGAGCTTTTATTATGAGTATTTTGAATACATTATTTAATCAAATTAGTTAAGGCCAATAGATTGGAATAGAGGTTGTCATAATGGTTTTCTTACTCAAATATTGTAGCATTTAGGCACTAAGCATATGGTAACAGATGATACTTTTTTCCATGATAGTTCAGCATTTTAATATTCCAGAAAGTGCAGCCCAATGGAAAAAGAACCTTTTGTTTGTTTTGCGGGATAAGTTGAGAGTACCAGGTAATTTTATGATCCTCTGTAATCTCAACAAATATGTGTTGTAATTCATGTTTGATACATGAGAATGCTAACAGAATAATCATTTATTTTACAATTTCTTTGGTCAATAGATATCCTATTGGTGACAATTTTCTCCATTAGTCTCAAGACATGGGGAATGGTTTTCCTCTGGTTTATCATGGCACCCATTGCATACAGATGGGATTTAGGACCTCTATACGTAAGTTTCTACCAATAATACTTTTAAAGGCAATATTCAATTTCTGATATGAATCTTTTGGGTTATTCTTCCATAAATACATCATTGATTTATTAACTATTAAGTCTCTTTTTTGGCATTTCAGATTCTCACTACAGCATTCTGTATGATGTTCTTCAATCTTGGGCAGAGGCAACAAGGGGATGCCAGGTATTATGTAATAATCTGTCTTAATTTCTTAGTAGTTGATAAGCTGCGGCTTATTAGACAGTTTAACTCAAAATAACAATGCTATTTCCAAAGCTTTTTGGGCAAATGTGAAGAGTAACATTGGGGCAAAGCTTCTAGAGAACACCTAGGTGGACTTGGTTCTTATGGTTATACTCAATTCCTACCCTCTAAGTGTCCCCATGATTACTTGCTACTGCTTGCCCTAAACCCTTTGTGCATGTTTTCTTATGTGTCATCATTGCAAAATTTGTATTTTGTGTGATGCACATATAATTTCTTTTCCACATTTCAAAGTTCTGAGGGCCTGCATTATATCATACCCAAACTTTGGGGTTCTGTGCAATTGTGCCTTGCATACTCCTGCACTTGCAGCCTTTTATAATAATAGAATAGTTCAATGGTTCATCAGAGTTTTATGTCTATATCGTCTTTCAGCTTGTGTAGAATTTTGGCAATTTTTCAAGTCCTGTTTACTGCCTCTGATGTTTGCTTTTTTTCTAATGGCTGGTTGCTCCGACAATTTTTTATCATCTGACAAGATTGGCACCAAATAATACAGACCTTCAGATATTTGTTCAAATTTACAGATACTGTCTTGCTCTTTCAGCCCCAAGGACTCATCTTTTAACCCTATATGGTTCCCTTGCAGTGCATATTCCATTTTCAATGATGATTTCAGGGAGCTACCAGGGACATTGAATGCAGAACGTTTGGACAGAGATATAAGGGCTGGGCAGTGTGTAGGTTGACTTTGATTGAAGTTGTTCACGTAATATTTTACTGTAAATATTGACTTTGCAAATTCAACTTCGTTATTGAACCCAGGCAGGATATTCAACATTTCTCTTACTTGAATTGGCAATGCAGTCCTTTTGTCTGCAAAAATTTCATTCAAAGTAATGGCTTATAATTGAAGCACTGGCTGTAGAAACCATCTCCTGTTCATTAAATGGAAATCTTGCGTTTCTTTTCACCTTGTAGCATATTGATAGTTCTTTAAAAAAATGTTTATTGATTGTAATCCCTTAGAATGAAGGGGGCAGTTTAACTTTATGTAATTGAAGCAACTTTCATAAATTATTTCAATTTCTATGTTTTTTTTCGATTGGCCATTCATATAAAGCTAATATTGTATAATGACATTATTTCATCTGTGCAAACTGTTGGACATACAAGTTATTGATGAGGTCTACCACAGTTATTATATATGGTGAAAAATGCTTACAAATGTATGACTACGAATACAAACTCCATGGTTTGATGGTGTTTAAATAGTTAGTCATGTGAGCTAACCATAAAACAAATGCCATTAATTTTTAAATTTTGAAATAACCAGTCTAACATACAGTGTTTTAGATGCACATTTTCAATTTTCTGATAGTTCGTCTCTTGGTATAGTTTTTTTATATATGAGAAAACGAAAGAAGTAAAAAATAAAGACTCAAGATTTAAAGTCAACATTGTGCTGTGAACTTGTGAATTCTCAATCCAATGGATATTCATATATCACATATTATGAATTTAAAGTTTACATTCTACTGCATTTGGATTCATAGATTGCTTGCAAAGCAATTAGAATGTTAAAGTTTCTTTCGG
Source organism: Thuja plicata (assembly GCA_018584345.1). NCBI lineage: Eukaryota > Viridiplantae > Streptophyta > Pinopsida > Cupressales > Cupressaceae > Thuja > Thuja plicata. The sequence continues at coordinate 272,625 of MU220697.1, read as the reverse complement.
TACTTTCTGCTCAACTATTAACAATATAGGAATGCTTTCAATTGTAATCTGTTGGTAGCCAAGTTGCATGAAGCATGAAAACAGACAAGGTTTTTGAAATTGAAATGCCATCAGGAACACAAGCTCCCAAACTCTGGAAACAGGAAACCACACAAAGCATAAAATTAAAATCATCCTAAATCAAGTTACCACCAATTGACCATTGAGGCTATTGTCAAATCCTACAGTAAATAGGAGTATAAGAGGCAGCTGTGGATTATTTTAGAAGACCATATTGTCTCCGTTTACAATCCCCAAAAAATATTCAGAATTCAGAATTGTACTTAGGAGACTATTAAGAAATAGAATATCATTCAGGAAAATTCTCTACATAACAAAAAACATCATTGAAACTAGCCTAACATTGTAGCGAATTAACCCTGTACGGTCATATTGTTGGGCTTGGGTCATATTTACTAATATTGAACATATAAAAAATTCTGATTATGAAAAATACTTCCCACAACTATTAACCTCGAAGAATAGATGAACCACTAAGTATTACTATCACACGAGAGGCAGGGACAACCTTTTTTAAAAGATTTTTCAATCAAACAGATGCTTTTCATAGAGATTAATTTGTAGAGCACTAGAAAAATATTTGACACGGTAAAAGTCTAAACCCTGGTAATCAGACGAGAATGACATGTTATCATTTCTAATAATCTATGTTCCGAGGGACGGGGGATGGCAGTGTGTAGAGAGAGATGCCAATATTTGATAACAAGACAATATATAAATAAATCACGAGTTACAGCAGTAGTATAACAACATAAATGATTATAGCAGCAGCATAAATTATGAACAGTAGTATAACAACATTATAACAATAGTCTCAAACATCAAAACCATGGTCTATCAATATGAATATCCAAATCAAATTATCTCAAACATGTATCCAAAAGTCTCAAACATCAAAATATAACAGGCTAAAGGCATAGTTTATGAAACTAAGCCTTATTCTGGTCTTATGAAACACGAATTCAAACATTGTGATATAGGTAAGAAGTAATATGTTTTCATTTTGATCTCTTTTTATCATTTTACTGTTAAGAAGACAAGTGCATGCCCTTGTGGATTCCCCACGTTGCTGCTTTGGCAAAAAGAATTTAGAAAGAAAAGTGTTTTTTTTAAAGCCCAAAATCGTCCCAAGGCACAGGGGACAGAAAGTTGTCCTGTGGATGTTTTGGTGTCCCCTAGCTGTTGCATTTCTGACAATTTTTGGCAATCAGGGACAGTTGAGGGACGTTTCTGTTACGTCTCCACATCCCCGAAATGAGGAGGGGATGAGGATGGGGGGTTTGGTGACAGGGAATGTGTCCCCGTGTAACATAGCTAATAATTTATTTATTAGTGAAAATCATGAAAAAATAAAGAATTTGAAAAAAAAAACTTATGCTCAATATCATTTTTAATGCATTCTTAAAAATATGATATTTATATATTTAATTTTAAATATGGCTCACTTTATCTTTATCTGGAAATTGAGTTGGAGTTCACATTGCCACTCCAATTTAAAGGGTCCAATATTTGTGAATGGATAAATGAATGTATGGATCTTAATTACATCCACAAGACCAGGCGCTCTAAGGGACCAAGAGAGCCAGAGTTAATCCATTTTCAGGTTTCTTTCCACGTTGACTCTTTACATGCCTCACTCATCCAATTAATTAAATTAGGCTCTCTCTAATAATATAAGAAAATGTTTTGCACTTCTGATCGTTCATTAATTATTTCATCATAAATTCATTGGAAGTAAGTTTGAGAAGCCAAAAGACGCTCAATGTAATGACAAAATCCATGTTGTAGGTACCTAAATAGTGTTGAGCTCAAATCTTCTACAATGAAACAAAAAAGTTTGAAAGCAACAATGTTATATTCAGACTAGAAAATGAGTTAACTTTGTAATTTCTATACATAGCTTTTCAAAGAGCTCCTAAAAGGATGCACACAAATTTGAATAGTTTTAAGAGTGTTCATATTGGAAAAAAAAGATCCACATGAAGGGTAGATTGATTTGGTTAGGATGGCATTATGTTTTTTGATTATATTATTGTAATGTTCCCTATTAGATTTTGCTCTATAACCAAAAAATTCAATTAAAATAAAAATTATAATACAATCAAGAAAACAAATTTAGGCATTGGAATGCCCTTCAAAAGAGAAATTCATGTCTAGGTCTTATATAGTTTTCTATCAAGATTAATATTATGTTTCTCCTTGTTCATTAAAACATAGCCTAAAAATAATTTCTTGTTTAGATATATTTTTATTCGTTATCTTATAATCTATTTAATAATGACATAGATGTCTATTCAATAAATTTTATTGAAAAAAATAATTTTGAAATTACTATAATCTACATATATAATCCTTATCCAATTGTTATTATTTAAAATAAAGGTTGAAATTTTCTTATCTAACAAGGAGAATTGAAAATTTTCTAAAATAAAGATTTGTATATAATTATCTACAAATAGATCCTAGTGCAATAAGATACTATATTGTAGAGTATGTTATAAGAAATTTTAAAGGGATTATAATATTTTACTAGTATTGAATAGTTGGCTATCCTTTTATTTATATATATAAAATAAAATTTGTTCTTAATGTTAATAATTTAGTTTAGAAATGGTCCCTAGTATCTCATAGGGGGTCAGGAAATCACCCCCACCAAAGAAGGGGTGAGAATAATATTATAATAAAATACTTGTTGACAACAAACCAAACAACTCAACAACGCAGTATTATTATATCTATATGTAATAAAATATTTATTTTAGTGACAATCCCTCCACATTACAAACTAACAACTAAAAATAATTAAAGCTAGTTATGGTGGTAAGATTCCTAGAATAAACAAAAAATATTAAATTTGGTTGAGAGCTACACAGATTATTGTCAAAAATAGTAATGCTAGAAAATAACATTGATTTATAGTGTCATGGTGATGTGGCTGTCCAAACAAAACAATCATGAAATCAAATGTAACTTACATCCTTTTTAGTGTTGTGCATCGCAAAAATTTACAACAAAAATCATTAGCTACTTTATTTTGTTATTGCTAGTCAAAACATGCAATAATAAATAATCCAATTGTTTTGGAGTATCAAAACCCCCTTTAATGTCTCCTTTTTAATCAATTTGTGTTTGTGGAACAAAAGACCAATCCTTATTTCTAGTGAGCTCAGCCAACACCTAAGTATAGTTTGTCGTTATTTCTCAGATGCTTGCCAATGTGTTAGAAGTAACAAAGGTCTCAAATTTAGTGTCCATAGGTGGTTGGACTTTTAGAGTTCATTTACTGGCATACCTTTCCATCTAAATTTGACTTCTTCTTGGTTCCACTTGTATTCAACTTTACTTTCCATCTAATTTCGCTTCTCTTCTTTTCCTATCATAGTTTCAAAAATTTCCATCATGACCTAACTTTCCACCAAACCTCTCTTTTTTTTCCCCCTTATTACAATTTCAAACTTTTAACTATTGGAATGCCTTCCCCTATCACTTCGACTCCCACTTGTGATATGTCATGCAATAGACTTGACAACCAAACTTTGACATTCATGACTATTTGCACTATTCACATCATCTTCTTCCTAATATGCTACAAAATCATCATTAATATCAAATTTGATAGTGCAACTTTTCCAAAAATATTTTTTTGCCCATAAACATTATTAAACTTTTTTTTTTGTTAACTCAAAAGGTATCCTCGAGACTCAACCCAACACCCAACCTACCTTACCTTGGTCTTACATATTTCCAAGTTGGAGTTCAAGAAGGGGGGAAGGAGTGTGGATTTTCTACTGTCGTATATATATAATCATTAATATAATAACTAAAATAATTAGAGCTGAAATAATAAATTAAAATAAATTAAAACCAAATCAAATTTTGAAATAAAAACCTACTTAATGTCCTCTTTTAACGTTAAAAAAAATCCTAGTGCACAAAAACATATGGGAACTACTATTGCTATATCTTAAGTTCCTTTTGTGTACAGGGTTTCGGGGGCCCTTCAAAACCCGTTGTTACCTTAATCAAAAACATATTTTTGGCCATGTAGTGTTTTAACATGGTCAAAAGTCAATTTTTAATTGTATACAACATTCTAACAATTATATACGTAGATGACATTAAAAAATCTATTCTTTGTTTTAAAGAGGGGTAAACACTTTGACACGGAGCTATGAACCAGCGAGGCCACAAATGAGGGTACCTTGATGGCAGGAACAACACAACTTAACCATCACAACATACAAACACTGGCAAAAAAATTCTATTCTTAAAAAAAATAAAAAAATAAAAAAAATAGTACGCTAACTATATTTTGTGAAATTATAATTCAAAGAGTATGAATTAAGTGATATTTAAAAGTTGAGAGGGGCAAGTGAAAGGAAATTTTTTGGCGTCAATAAATGGAGATAGCGGGTTTTAAGAATGGATAGATAAGATAAGATAAAAATTATAACGTCCACGAGGCTAAACATAGCCTATGGGACAGCTAGGCAACTTAAGCCAACTTCAATAACTCAGTTCTTTTCTTGTGCAAGCTGATGATGAGCACACCTAACTTCTCAATGTACTCCTCACCAAATAGGTTATGCCAAGAGCTATCAGATATAGTATCCGCAAATTTTCCTGTTGTCCTTGTAGGCTTCACATTCTAAAAAAAGTGATGTTCGGTTTCCACTTTCCCAGAATTGCAAAACATGCAAATCTCTCTTCCCAAGCCTCCTTTGGCCTCTTCCAACACCCGATCTCACAACGATATTGATGAGAGTTGTTTCTTAGCTGAGCAATAAGAATTTTCGCACTCCAAGAAATGTTGGCCCCTATGTACGCTTTTTAGAGTTGATCACATGCGGGGTTGAACTCATTGTGATAATATATTTTCTTCCTTCCAATCCCATTTCCCCAATTTCTATTGTAAAATTTCTCCATAACAAAGACCTTTATTTCTTTGTTATTTGTGGGGCACATATTGAATTGGATATTCCATTTACTCATCCACTTGATGTTTTGTTCCATCCACGTCTTTTTTTGTTTCCACAATGTATCATTGAAGACAACGTTAGGCCATCTATCTCCTTCCATTTTTTTTTATTATTTTTAGATAGCTTATGAGGCGAGCCATAACAAGTGCCTTGATAGGGGCAGCCCCCATTTCACTTAGCATGATATCATATGGGACGGTGCTTTTGATTTTGAATTTGCTTGTGATCAAACGTTTTTGGATTCCCTCGATTTGCTTCCATTGTGCTATTGAAGTGCTGCTAGCCCATAATTCACACCCATAAAGAACAACAGACATCACAAGAAGACCAAACATGGTATGAATAGTTTTCCATTTTCTCAAACCTCCGCTTCACGACACCTGTTTTGAAGAGCATAAAATGCCTTCCATCCACCTAACGTCATTTTATTTCCGCAGCCTGCCCAACTTAGATTTTTGTTGAAATCAATGTCGAGATATTTATACTCCGCAACTTCCTCAAGAACGCTGCCACCAAAATAAAACTCATGTTGATGTTTTTTTATTATTAGAGAAAACCATAACTTTAGTCTTGTTGATATTGACCTGCATCCCCACCGTTCTGCAAAAGCGCTCAAGAGAAAATAAATGTTCTTGCAAACCACACGTAGATTTGGCAATCAAAATGAGATCGTTTGCATAGAATAGCAACTTTTTTACAAATTCACCTAACTAGATACCCTCACCATTTTGCATGCTTAACCATTCTTCAAGTTTATCGATATATATGCCAAACAAAGTAGGAGATAAAGGACAACCTTGTTTGACCCCGATATCACTCCTAAAACATTCTGAAATGCTAGCTGAAGTTCTGATTTTGACTTTCACCTCTTCATACATCCTATGAACAACAACTCTAAGATGTGTAGGAATCTCCAATTCTTCCATCACGAGCCAAAGCTTGTCCATAGGAACAGTGTCAAAAGCCTTTTTAAAGTCAACAAAACAAGAAAAAACCTCCTTTTTCTCCCACCCTTTTTCGATAATGTGCCTCAGAGTGACACAGTGATCAACCGTCGAGTGTTTTGGTCTAAAACCAGCTTGCTCTTTTGCACGTTTATGATTTTCTTCCGCCCATTTGTTGATCCTAGTTTCTATCATGCTGCCAAAAAAGTTTTACAAAGAGAGGATTAATCATTATTGTCCTGTAGTTGGAGGGATTGTTGACATCACCATTCTTAAAAAGTGGTATTGCAAGCTTGATTGTCCAATCTTTAGGAAACCCCTCTTGGCTAATATTGTTGAAGATTTCTGTAATGTGTGGTGCAAGGGTTTTAATACCCCACTTGAGATACTCTGCTTGAAGCTCAATTAGGTATTTTGTTTTACCCACCCCCAACTTCTTAATACCTATCTCTACCTCCTGCATGCTGAAAAGATTTGCAGTATTGTTGACCAAGGGTGGCTGGTCCACTCCACCTTTTTGTTCATAGAGTTTCCTAGCATAATCAAGCCATTGGGTGGCTGTAATATTATTTTCAGTTTGAATCTTCCTTAGCTGGAGTTCTTTCCAAAAAAGTCTGGGGTTATTTCTACCCAAGGAAATTAGCTCCTCTCTCATTGTGAACATAAATTCAGTTTTTTTTTTTCTTTAGAATATGTTTATAAGCTTTAATGTCAAGGTTTGTTTTATTTGACTCCCTTAGATTTCTCCGAGCCATCTTGCATTCCTTATCAAACCACCCATTAGCTTGAAAACAACTAGTTTCAGATTTTCTATTTTTTGTTCTCTCGCACTTTGAGAGAGCCTCATGGATCAGACTTGATAACACATGGCTACTAACAACATCCCTGTGCATATGCTTCCCCCTACAGAGTCTCTCAAGCGTAGCCCTGAAGATGTTAATGTTTTCTGAAGTCAAAAGAATTCTACCGCGAGGAGGTTGTTGAGGGCATTGGTTTTTTGCCCCAAGCTGCCTATCCTTTGCCCAACGCAAATTTACGTACAACGGTCTATGATATGATTTGAGATCCCATATGTGTTCCCCAATTACAATTTCCTCAATTATCTCATACAAATTTTGCGAACAAATTGCATAATCCACCACGCTTGCCCCGTTGTAGGTGTTGCAAGTGAAATTGCCCAAGTTAGACCATCTAGCCAAACTTTTGCAAATTATTAGATCAAAAGGGCCACAGAGTGATCAATTCTTCCCCAAAATGATTGTAGCCTTTAGCATCTTCTGATACTCTCTCCCACTGATGTTTTCTCTTTTCTGTGAGCCAAATAGGATTACCATTTTCTTTGGAGCTGAAAATACTGGCTTGACAATTTGTTGTTCTCACATTGAAATCTCCGACAAGAAGAACATCCCCACGCTGCGAAAAAACATCTTTCTTTAAGGCAATATAAGGGTCATTGTGATCTAAGCCACACTTTTTCTAAGCTTTAGATACTTGTGGGGCAAAGTAACATGCTGCAATCCTGAGAAGATTGTTGTTTTCCACGATTTTGAGCCATATGAATTGTTTATTAGAATCTCCCTTTTCCAACTGAATGACACATCCTTCCCTTTCTTTTACTAGAACCATTATGCCTCCATGGCCTTTACCATTTCCCGCTGCCTCATTCCACACTGCCAACTTCCAGTAGCCTTCAAACAATGGAGTCTTACATCCTTCGTGCTCATGTTTCTATGAGAAAATAATGTCTTTGCCTTCTACAATAGGTCCTAACCCAGGCCCATGCCTCCAAGGATAACCTCTGCAATTCCAGCAAACTAAACTTAAGGAAGCCTGGGCTGAACTTGATTGCTATTTGTTTTGATGCGGAAGACTCATAGTTGAGTTATTATCGCTATGAGTGAATGTTGATCTTGTCGTATCACTGCCTACTGAAGTGTTTGTTGTCACATCTTTGCTGCCCACTTGTTGCTCTACATTGGGACGGTGACCAAAATGAGCAAAAATTGCTTTGCCCTTGAACATCCAAGCCCCTTTGCCTTCATTTCTAGCTGTTTTGATTTCTTCCATTTACATCCTTTCTTCTTGTTGCCTCGTTGTTAGATCCTCTAAAAAGAAGCGAGAACCCCTCAAGAGCTGTTTTTTGCTCAATAAATTTTGTTTGTCACGAATACTAGGCATGACTACCTTAATGGGTCTATCTCTCTCATCATATGATTTGCCAACCCTCCATGCTTGGCAGATTTGACCTTGCCACAACATTACTTCTTGTAGGAAGTCACTCGTTAAGTCAAGGGTGTGTTCACCTTCACCATAGTCTTTTATCCCTTTGATAATTATATTGGATGCCCTAATCTACCTTTCCTTGACCTCCCCTGTCTTGTGTGTTCTTCACGCGAGTATTTGCTTCCTCACCTGCACGTGCAAAGTGTTTGTTGTTTTTAACCCAAGTTTTGGTAACTTCTGAAAAACTTATTTTCTACTCTTCAACCTCTACCTTTCCCAACAAACTAGCATGATATATCAATTTCTCTTTATCATGAGATGTCTCAATATTTGTTGTAACCTTGTTTGCTTCCAATCAAACTCTCAAATTTTGCCATTCATCCTTCATGTTCTGCCATTCAAGCTTTCTAGCTAAGAGTGTTTCTTGCAACAGTGAGATTTGAACTTTTAAAGCATTGTTATTGTCTGTAAGAGATTTATTTGTTGCAGTCAGGACATGTATTTTGAGGCCACTTTCTTGCTCTTTAACCTCTAGAAGTTCCAACCTCTCTTTGGCCATCAAAAGTTCTTGCACATATAGATCAGGGCACCAAGCGAGAGGTGTAGAAGTAGGACTGTAAGTGACGGGGTCTACAAAGTTACTACTACCGCACAAACAATTGTTGCCACCTAAATGTGAAGGAGGGCACATTTTGACGTCATCTTTTTGTCTTGTCTCTTGCTTATTCACCCTCTGACCGTGTTTTTTCCTTTCATGTGACCATTTCATACGGTCAAGTCTACGTTTTAAAATGCCTTTAAACTGTTTAACGTTGACCTAGATATATTTTATTGTCTTGCCAAGTGAGGCAATTTTTACTTGTCCCAAATGGTTAGTTTTAAAGTGCACCAAAATTTCTTGACCGTTTTTTACCAATGAAATGGTTTGTTTTTCCATTGACCGAAGAAACAAAAGAGACAAAAAGAAAAAAGACAACTTGCACACCTCGAAACTGCTTATGTTTGATAGACTGGGTCCCTCCGGTCTAGAAGCCCACCTTGCCTCTTTTCCTCTGTGGACTGGGCCCAGTTGTCACTTTACTGCTATAGAAACCCACCCACAACCTGCCTTTATCAAAAACCTTGATGCTGTCTGGGCCCAACCTGCCTTTGATATCTTGAAACCTATGCTCTTTCTGGTTGGAGCCTATCTGGGTCTGGTTATTCGTATGTTGCGTGGGGCCTACGCCATTTGAGACTGTTTCTTTCACTGCTTTGTCGCTTGCTCCTTGTCGCCCGCGTGCCCTTTCATTGCATTGAAAATGGTTTGAAATGTAACAATATATTAGTTAACAAAGGCCTTAGATGAAGCCAATGGTCCAATGAGTTTACTTGTTATAAAAATTGTAAACCAAATGCCAAAGCTTCTCACGTGAATGAAGATGTTTCATGGAAATTACTACTTAATCACCTTGCTTCATCTGGTACTGATTTAAGCCTCCATGCTCACAACTTACCCCATTTGTTATGTAGATCACAATTTGAAAATTGTTTTACCCCAAAGGATTCTTCCAACACAAGATTATTGTAATTTGCAGTCCTTTTAGCAGTGCCATGGCTTTGATATGTTATATGGTCTTTGCCATTATCAATCACCAAGAACAAAATGAGTTGTCCATCAAGACCTTTATGGACCGCAATAAACTTTTGCAGATCCACCAAAATTGAACTTCAATACTAATAAATGTGAGAAATATCACACAATCTTAAGGATTTAATCCACAAATTACATTGTCGGAGATTTTAATCATATGGTTGAATTAACTTTTTGCATGGTATGGTATCATTTATGTGTTTCACATCCATTAAAATTTCATGTAAAAGGTTCCTTCTTACATTCACCAACTTGGGTTGAATGTTTGAGGCAGCGTGTCACGAGGCAACGAGGCTTGCATTTAAGCAAGGTGTGCTGAACACCCTGGATTATCAGAGTAAAAGTTCGAACTCCTTACCTAAATTGATGAAACGAATAGTTTTACCTCACAAAGCGGTGTGTTCTCTTCTTAATGGATTTTCTTTTCTAACGATTTGTTAACTATCAATTATGTTTGAGGCAGCGTGTCACAAGGTAACGAGCCTTGCATTTAAGGCACGGTGTGCTGAACACCCTGGATTATCAGAGTAAAAGTTCGAACTCCTCACCTAAATTGATGAAACGAATAGTTTTACCTCACAAAGCGGTGTGTTCTCTTCTTAATGGATTTTCTTTTCTAACGATTCGTTAACTATCAATTAGGCAAATTTTAAAAGCTAAGCTGAGTATTTGTACATGTTTAGGAAACCAGATATTGAGTCTCTTAACATTGATAAAACATCTATGAAAATAATGTTAGATTATTAATCTATTAGGTGCTCTCACAAGAGAGATGATGCTTGTAGTGGTGTACTGTTTCCACTGCCACCAGTGTTTCAATCTCGCAAGAACCATATAATTGCAAGTCGTGAAATGGTATTCGCAAATGCATATTTCACTTCATGTGGCTTATCTTTGCTTTGCTGGTCCTTTCTTGGAGACACAAAGTAAGGTCAAAACAATTGTGATCTTCAAATTCTAGATCATTTTAGGAGGCAAGATCACACATTATATGCCAAAATTTCTGTCATGTTATGGATTCGTTTACCAATGTTTAGTTTAAAATAAATTAAGAATACTAGGCATTAAGTCCATTCATTAAACTTACTAACCATATTTGATTATATTCATGATTTAATTCATTTCAGAATTTATGCATTACTTATAAATACTGGTTTTCTGAAAGTGTAACTGGAGGAATAGATTGATTCAATCAAGAAATCAATATCTAACACATTATATACAGTTTTCTTTATCTACATATCATCATTTTATTTTCGAGAATAATGCATTATATGTATCATATTTTACTGGTAAATAGCATGTAATGAATGGAAGCATAACAAATGCAATGAAGTGCAAATAACGGGAATACCATTTGGTGGAAGAAATTTGAAAATTCAAGTTACACATCTCAAGTACAGAAAACAACTATTCATTCTTCTCTATTGATATTGAGTGAATTGATCCTTATTAAGACAAGAAAATAGTAATAAAGGTCTTTTTGCCCCATCTAGGCACCACACTCAGTGTGTGAGACCCTCTTAGCTTTTGGCTCTGTGACTAATCAGAAATGGTTCGGACATTGGCCATCCTCCTTGACCTCATATTCGTCATATCACTGTTTGGCCCGTTTCAAAAGCAAACGGAGTGATGGAAAACCAAGAGCAAAAGTTTGCAAAAACCAACCTCTTACATTGGCTTGATCCACCCTTTGTGCCAAGAAATAGGCATAAATTGCTTCTGCAACGTGAAGCAGTGTTGCAACATAAAAAAGGATTTGTAAATTTCTAACAGAGCGGAACAAAAGAATGCCAAACAACCTTACCCACTTTAGGGGGCCAAGATATGGTAGTGGTATAAATGCAACACAGAATAATAGAAACATTCCAAGAGTGACATACAACCATATGAAGATGTTAGGTGTGTCCAACTCCGCCTTTTTCTTCTCTTTCCAATATGTGATTGTTGTTTTCATGCCTTCTTCTGGTTTTACAATTGGAATGTATCCTAGTTCTTGCCTGGCTTTCAAGATAGAGAAATAATGAGTGACCCCCACCTGTTGAGCAATGTTTTAAAAATTACAAATTGCAATCAGCTAACAATTCATCACATTGATAAAATGGTATCTAGTTGTAAGTTAAGCTATAGGAAACTATAAATTCCAAATGCAAATGCAAATGCCAAAGAAATTCTTTGTTCTAGAATACAAGAGGAAAAAATATTACTTTCTACCGTACAGGCCAAGGAAAATGTCAGGGTACACCCTTTAATTGTTTTCTGACTTTATTTCCTGTAGGTGCCATAGTAGGTACTTACTGAATATGAATAAGCATTAAGTACCTACTTTATTATATCAATAAGTAAAATTAATTGTTTATTTTAAAAGGGAATCACCAAAGGCACAACTTCTGGTGAGAGCCCTTTAATTGTACTTAAATGGTTAAGATTGTACTAATGAAATATCCATCCTTTGAAACCTGTAGTTCTTATTCGCTTTTATTAGTTTATTGTTGTCATACATTGATGTCAACTGTTGCTGAATATCTCATAAGCTGTTAAAGAAACAGGGTAGGCCTTATGTATGTTATCATTGATGAATCCAAAATGTTAATGTGGTAAAAATCTATATGCCAGTGACACAGAATGCAACTTCAAGGGGCAAACAAGTAATTTGACCCCACAAAGCAAGAGAAGGAACCAAGCAGCAAGTCAGAGAAATAAGATCTGCATGGTTGTGGAGGGAGAATCATCCAGTTGACATTGAATCAGCCAAATCCATGTGCAAGAAACTTTAAGTAGATATGCAAGCAGGAAGAACTGTTCTGAATGGTACTCTGTCATACTTAAAAGAGGAACAAGAAGTTGCTTGGACCAATTTGCTGTCCACAAAAGTTTCAAGCAGTAGCACTCAATGATCAAAGCCATCAAGTTCTGGTGGAGAAAGAATCACATTCCAACCAAAAATTGCTTGAACTGGGAGTATTACTGGAGGAAAATGGTATTATGATGGTCAGAGAAATAAGATATGCAGGGTTGTGTAGGAAGAATCATCCAGTTGACATTGAAATCGTCCAAATCCCTGTGCAAAAAACTTTAACTAGATAGGTTAGGTATGCAGCCTTTGACAGCTTTAAGCATCACAGGAAGGACTGTCCTCAAGGGTTAGAAGAGACTTCAATCATCCCGAAGCTTACAGTGCTCTCAATCCATACTTAAAAGAGTAACAAGATGTTGCTTGGACCAATTCACTGTCCAGTGGTGTCCAAAAAAGTTTCAGGCAGTAGCACTCAATGATATGAAAACCCTCAATTTCTGACGGAAAGAATCACATCCCAATCATAAATTGCTTCAATTGGGAGTATTACTGAAGGAAAATGGTATTAATGATGATGGTATTATTGGGAGTATTACTGAAGGAATTGGAGAAAAGTGGGATACGGTATTATTGGGAGTATTAATGATGATGGTATTATTGGGAGTATTACTGAAGGAATTGGAGAAAAGTGGGATACGGTGTTTAAGAGTCTTAATCAAGAGCATGAGGACAAATGCCCAGTTCAAGAGTGCAATCTGCAAAATGTGAACACACGCAATATAAATGAATGTTCGTTTAACATGAAAAATAGACCAAACAACCAATGTACAATGGTACAGCAATCACTATCAAGTGGGAGTACCACAATAAGAGAAACCAAAGGCCATCAACCAATAACAGTAGTAGTTTGTGAAGAAATGTCTGAATACATCACTACTGAGAGTTAATAAAAGTAGACCTACAATTCAATATTGAAAATGTAACTGGGCACTTTGTAAAGAAATGTTCTAATGGGCCAATATAATGCCCCAAGTTTCTAAACTTACAGGGGAATATGGTTTGAGTGATTACTATAATGCCGACTTCAAACAAAGAAATGACCAAGCATGGTTGAAACTGAAAGCTATATCTTATAATCTATTAATTGTATGACGTATTTATGAACTTGATTTTGCATGCTAACCTAACCACTATTCCTTCACCTTCTTAATCTCTTGCAAGTTAATATCAGATGTTAGTTTTAATTTTATGGTAAAATGCCCATCTGTTGACACGGTCCTTCAGTCATTTCATCATGTGATGAGAACAAGAAGTTTCAGGCCATAAACTTGATCACAGACCAGCGCATAAACCTTCAACCATGTGTTTTTAGGAAATTTGCCATTGGAACCAATTTTATTCACTTCACACATATCAAGTAAGTCTTTACTACATAAATTCAAAGCACATCAACACTTGACTTGTACTTGATCATTTAACTATCAATAAAATCTTCAATCTTGCATATCATGTGAATAAGCACATGTCATCAATTTTGCCTGTCATGTGAGTATTTATGTGTAATTATGTTAAGCAACTAGTTTCACTTCTGAAGAGCCAAAAACACACACTTATGCATTGCATACACACAAATTATTCTCATCTAGGTTGAAATTATATTCAAATCTCTTTTCTCTAAAAAGTGCCCATAATATTTAGAATATATTGAAGCAATTGAAGCAATTTCGTTTTATCAATAAATTCTGGAAAATTCTTTTGGCAAAATGAGTGTACAAGACGTCTGCAAAAAAGAAACATCTTTCTTATTTCCTCCCGTTTACTAATTTCTTAAGGCAAAGCTAGAAGGGATCAAATTACCTTGTATACTTCTGCAGGAAGAATCAATGGTCGAGGAAACCATGTCTTATTCAACCAAGGATAACAGAGACTATGGATGCCCCAAAAAATCCATGCAATAGTAAGAGAAGTTGAAACACTAATTGTTAGCCTTGGGAAAGTGTAGTCCAAGCTTACAATTAATGGACGAAGAAACTCAAATGAATTCACTGGAGCACCTTCAGAAAAAGAAAAAAAATTTCAGTACTTAATACATTTAGCCAGATAATTAAATAATAGAAAATAACAAGCACCAGACATTTCACATATTAAGTGTTTTCAATAGAAAACAAATAATAAAGAGTTAATTATTTCCAATAAAGTTTTTTCCATAAGACTAACAAATGCCAACAATTATACATACAGATGAATTAAAATGTGTAGAAACAAGTGGGGCAATTACAAAATTTGTACCACTAGCCTACAAATGAATTGCTAAAATTAACATTTCCGTTATTAACATGGCATCCAAAGGATACTCCAGGAAACATTTCTCAACTCCAGCAGAAAGTTAAGGATTGCCTTTCAGCTCATTCAAATTTGAATACTTGCACTAAGAAGTTGAGAAACATAGTTACTAAATCTGATTCACTTAGACTTTTCGATTGCTGTAGAATTTGACTAATTTTCCTTTTAAATTCCAGATTTCCAATTTTTTTTACCTCCAAATTAAAAAATACAAAATTAAAATCTAGTAACCATGCTATAGAATAATAAATTGGAATCTATATTTCCAGATTGCTATAAGTAATAAGTATAGAATAAAAAATTGGAATCTAGTAACTATGCTGAGAATAGTGTTGGTTAACTTGTTACACTAGAATAAACCATGTATTCACAATCTTGTCTATTCACAATAGAGCAGGCTATTAACATCATACCTTGACAAATTTATACAAATGTACCATACAAAGCCAATATGGATATGGACATACAGAAACAAATCAAATGGTAATAAGCTTTGAGATCCACCTTTAAATCCATTGAATGAATTGCAGGCAAAACATTAATAATATGGAAGTTCCTTGAAAGAGAATGCACTCTATTACCTTCAGAAAAATATTCAAAAATGTCATTCAGAACACCATGAATCCTAATGAATATTCCATGAATAAAGCATGTTAAAATTGGATGTTGATTTACACTCGAACAGCATAACATGTTATTAGGATAAATTGACTCATGCGACAAACGTGTTAAAAACAATATACAGAAATTATGCTTGGAATTAAAAATCACATATCATTTATTTCTTCCAATCTGCGAAGTGAACTTTCCCAAATCCCTTAACTGCCAACCATAAATAAAGATTCTATCTTACTATCTAACTTAGGTTGTACCCAAATAAGAATAGGTTGCATATAAATGTAAAGCTATATCCTGAGATTGCTAGAGTTGTGAAGAAGCACTAAAATCTGGCTCATGTGCCTGTTTGTGTTACTTAATAGTCGTTCCTGATGTGCATCACTGCATTGATTAGATGATGACAGAGATTCTCTATGGCTTTCTTAATTGCCTCTTCCTTCATCTGTTGCTTAAGCATGTCAAAGGAATTCAAAAAATGGAGTGAGGCACTGAGAATATTTGACTTTAGCTTTCCTCATGTGGGCTTTAATAAATAAATTTCTCCATTTGTGAAATGAAATGGTTTTCTGTTTTATTTTTCTTTAAGTCCAATTATATTTTACATTTATGCAGGATCTCAACTTCCTGGTCTGGTTTCCTCATGTTGCTGGTGGATTTAAGTCCAGTTTTTTTGGGTGGGGATGACGTAAGCGAGGCAGGGAGAGTGGGACGGGGATGGGCGGGGTAAGCTGGAGGCAGTTGGCTATCTTCTAATATACAAGCTTCAGCAATTTGCAAACTAGCACAGCCAATGCTTGGCATTGCGTTCCCCAGGAGATAGGACCAGAGGCAAAACATGGATGAATTTGACAGAAGAAATACTTTAGATTTGGCATCTAAGCCGAAGGGTACTGCAAAGAGAATTTAATAATTTACCAATGGAAAAAACTATCAACTATCAAAATTCCTATTTTAATAGCAAAGAGAGTTGAAGAATACCATCAGAAATGAAATATGCTTGGCCAGCAGCAACTGGGGTTCCTTCTCTTCCTGGAATATCATCTAGAAGTCCCATACTTGCCAGCAACAGAGCATGTATCAAGTTATCAACATAAACCCAGTCATTTTTCACTCTAGGTTCCCCTATTTTGAATGTTAGAAGGCCCATTTGCCCTAAACTGAATATTCTTGGAAGATGTCGTTCCTCGCCAGGCCCATAAATTGCTGCTGGTCTAATAGCACATGTATAAAGCTTTTTCCCATCTCTTTTTCTGTCACGGAAGATAAATGCTCATTAAGATGTCAGAAACCTGCTAAGTGCAAAATTCAGCAATAAACAGATCATGTTAACCAGGTTAGGAACAAATAAACATGCACTTACACAGTCACACTTATTGATGATGCAAAGTTCAACCTAATCAGCCACTTTCCTCGTTTTAGTACAAAACCAAAAAAAGGAGTAAGGTATGCTAGACATTTCCATTGTTATCAAAAGGATTACAAGCCATATTCAATTCTTCCAGTGCTGAATTGAGTTTCTGATTAAATCATTTGATCAGTTTCTTCTTTCCTTGTCTTTACTTCAATTCTTAAATTAATTTTTTTTCTTGATTTTCTAAATTTCTCATTTGCTAGAGAAGTTCTTATTCTTTTTCATCTGAGTATCCGAATAGACTGACAATTTTTTTTGTTTTAAAGTTTACTTGTGTGATGGCCTTTTACGCCTTCTTATTGCTAGACATTCTAGTGAATTTTAGAGGTTGTTTGGCTCCTTATAGGGCATTGGTTGTAGCAGCAGAGACTTAATTTTCTGTTATTGTGTTGGAAATAGCAGCTATGTTTATTCTCTGGAAAATCTCTTCTCTTCTGCTGCAAGTTCTGAAAACTTTCTTTCCATTGTATCCATTGAGACTGAAGATAAGGTCAGGAATAACAATCTTTCTTCTCTGTATTTTCTGAGTTCTTTAAATTGCAGCAAATGGTGTTATTTGCAAATAAGATCTGGTCTATCTTCTTGGTAATCTTGAGTTGCATGTCTAAAATCTGCAAACTTTGAGCTTCACTTGCAACTCAGGATTCTTAATGAACAGAATGCACACAAATTGTTTGTTGAAAAGTCTCTTTATATTGGGATAAATTCATGGTGAATTTATGATCAAAACTTTAAGACAAGCTGTCCTATGACATAAAACTCAGAAATTCAGTAAGGTATGCAAAATGTTTAATGAAATACCTATACAGTGAAGATTGGGAATTCGTAAAAAATCTAGTGACAAATAGGGAGGACATTGCAACTTGCCTCTTCCTATATGCTTTGTCTCCGAGTTTCCTAAAGAAGCAAAAATTTTCTTTGACAACTCAGTTTTATTTGCCTCTTCATTTGACGATTTTTTAGTCTCTATTTTTGAGAAGATTATAGCTGTGTGCAAGGAAATGTGTTACAACGGAATGCAAATAATTAATAAAGACACTCACAACACAAATACAGTGCAACATACATATTAGACAGAAAGAGACAAGAAACAACAAGAAAGCAAAGACATAATAAACCTTTTTGTAGTCTCTTTGATGCAATGTTTTGTCCAAGATAGTATGATGGTATGTCTGCTCACGATTTCAACACCATAACAGTAGTAGAAAGCTCCATTATTGCTCAAGCTTACAAGATGTTTCTGAAAATGGCTTCAAGGTTTTTGCACAAGTATGCAGAGCTCTTCAAGATTGCATAAGTGAAGTTTTTTGAACAAGTGAGATGAATTCAAGGAATGAAAGATGTGAGGATATTTGCCTAAGTCTTTGAGGAGGTTAGGGTTTTTCACATTAATGGGAGGTTAAGCCAGATGTCAACATCAGTGTGGTTGAGGGGAGTTGGGGGTGGAGAAAGGGACTTGCGATAAAGAAAATTTATGTCTCAACCCCAAAGTCAAATGTATTTAAGAAAGACTTTAACGACACTTTGGTTGGGATTGGGGTGAAAGTGACATGGTTTGACTTTGCTTCCCCTAATCTTTATGGTTAGGAATGTGCATATGATTAGTGAGGGATTAACTTAATGACATAGGTAATCAGGAGGCAAGTGGATGGAGAGAGAGTGGATGAGAATTAATTAGGCAAATGGGGTATTTACCTAATTAAGGTAGGATTAAATTGGTGCAAGTGGATGGGATAGGATTGGCAAGTGAATGGGGTTTTAATGAATTTTGAATTTCTTTTAATTAAAAATAGGGGAAAGGGTTTTAATTAAATAAGTATGTTTATTTAATCAAATGGAATTGGATTTGTAGATAAATTAAAATAATTAATTTATATAGTAGGATTGGCAAATGGGGAGATTAATTAAGTAGACATGTTATTTAATCGGCAGGGCAACCATAGAAGAATTAATCATTTAATTAAACAAAACCAGAGATTTATTTAATTAAATAGGATCGGGGACGTTAGATAAATTAACGAGTTAATTTACCTAAGACTATAGAAGACAGATAATTAATTAAATAAATTAATTGTGTTCAGATTTGGGTGTCTACAATAGCTACCAGGTTGAAGAAAAAAATAGAGGCAATATTCCTCACTATTACAGCTCTAATATTTGTTTTCTATTCAATGTTAGATTGGCCAAGCTCCTACCATTTCCAAATAGAATCCACAATTTCTATTTGTGGTATTCCATATCCATATTATAAAATATGGATGTCATGTCCCTGCCAAATAATCAGATTGCAACCTGTATTGAACCATGATCGCAACCCCTTATAAATATAATTGAGCCTAGATTGGCCAAGCTCCTACCATTTCCAAATAGAATCCACAATTTCTATTTGTGGTATTCCATAACCATATTATAAAATATGGATGTCATGTCCCTGCCAAATAATCAGATTGCAACCTGTATTGAACCATGATCGCAACCCCTTATAAATATAATTGAGCCAATTTCAATAAAGATGGAACCAAATATGGTTCTAGACCTCTAAGCAATCCATAGAGGAAGTTAATTAAAATTAAATTAAAGAATTTATCAAGGGCAGAGATTTCCTAAATAAAAGAGATTTAATTAAAAAATAAATTAAGAGTTCAAGTCAGTGATTAAAGATGAAGGGTTATATTCTTACAAAAGGGTAGCCATTGTGAAAGGTTGTGACTTCCTCAATAAAAAAGTATAAAAGGGAGATCAATTTATTTGAGATCTATCATCCAACAATCATCAATTGAGAACCATTGATGGAAACAAACCTATTAGACACCGGTCATCATTACGGCAGCAATAATTAGAAATTATACATCAGCAATGGAAGAAACATTAAGAAGTGCGATTGATGATAACGATTGGCTATGAGGGAGCATGATTGAAGAGACACGATCCTTGCTGAAGGAGTAGCAACTTCCCTAAGGTTGTCTCTCTCCATGTAGACATTAAGGTATAAATTGGGACGACCACGATGAGAGTAAATCATGAAGGAAAGCAAAAAAAAATCATTGAATAGAAACAATTGCAGTGATTGATCAAGAAGATAACATCCAAATTGGGCATAGGAAAGCCACATACCTCTGATCATTTCAGAGCTATTATAACAAGCATCTAACAATCTTTATTATTTCTTTTGTGGTAACATATTGCCTTTGGATTATTTGTCAACATTTATCTTATATACAAAAATGTGTTATTGGATATACAATGCATATCATGTAGGGAAGGAAGGTGTAAGGAAGAGGAGAAAGTATGAGATTGCCATCTAAGTAGGCCACTCCGAGTGGATGTCCATGTTTCCTACCAGTGGGGCCAAGAGGGCGAAAATCCGCTCTTAGGCGTAGATAGAACGATCAAGAAGCCCCCCTATTATGATCTCTCTGACTCTACCATGATGGATTATTGAGCTTAGGGGATGAGGCGTGCATAGGGAAAGCAAGTACAAGCACCCCACTAGGTAGACCACCCTGAATAGATGTCCATGTTGCCTGCCACTGGAGCCAAAGAGGGTGAGTGTTTGCTCTTGGGCTTAGTGCGAGATGGCTTTGGGTGGACCTATCATGCTTCTTCCTCCGAACCCTAATGTGTTTAAATAGTAGGGAGTAATAAAGATATTGTTTATGGGGTTGACCCCGCAGTGCAATAGTGGTTGCAAAACTGTATTCATACGGTGGCCACTAGTTTGATTCCCACATAGGTAAAAAGTAGAAAGGATTATCCACGCATAAAGGCGGTCCATGCAAGCAGGTACAAAGGTGAAAGAACTTGGCGATTTCTATGATAGGGTTGCTGAGGTGGGGCCTGTCGGACACTGAGCTTACATGATGCATTAGCTGAACCAAAGCAGTGTTCGGATGCCTTAACGGGGAGAAGACTAAGGTTGAGGATAGAGGTGGTGCTAACATGGAGGAGGATGTGCACGGGAGTCAACCAGCAACAGTGGAGCAATAAAAGGAGGCAGTGACCGAAGCAAGGAGATATAAGGGGAGGACGAAAAGTGACAAAGGGAGGCAGGACAAGAAAGACGGGTGGCATGAGATTGAGCGCATAAGGATGGGGCTCGAAGAAGGAAGGCAGACAAAGGGATAAGGAAAGAGGGAGGAGTGATAAGTAGATGGCAATGAGGGGTTCAAAGGGGAGTGATAAGGAGACAAAGGGAAGAGAAGTGAGTGGAGGCGTAAGGAGTGGAGAGATTAGACATTATAAATAGGAGTCAAATTACGGAGATCAAAAGCATTCACCGATTTAAAAATATAGATATTGTTTAAAAGAGATATTTTACTTGGTAAAGATATAACCCCAACCCTAACTCATCTCTTGCTTAATTGCATTTGTGATTCTAGGGCAAATTCTAAGGTAAATCTAGAATGGGACATAACAATGGATATGGAGTATTGCAAATAATCAGTGTTCCAGATGGGTGCATCCCTCCACCACCAAATCCCCACATTTCTAGAATGAGGATGTCTTTGAGACGTGGGGACTTGGAGGGGATGTCCTCGTGTTGTCCCACCACTTGCACCACTATCCCTATGATCTCTCCCTCTCAAAAGAGACATTTCTAGGACATCCATTTTGGGGAACTTCTAGGAGAGGTTGGGACATCCTTGAAACATTTGAACCCTAGGGGCCTAGGCCTAAACCCTAATGGCCTAAAGCCACACCCAAACCCCCAAAACTCTACAAATCTGCATTCTAACCTCATTTTGACTCAAAAAAAGAAAACAAAAAACTGATTGTAGTGAGTGCGAGAGCAGCAACCTTGCAAGGTCAAGGTGAAAAAGTGAGTGAAGAGCAAGAGGGTTGAGTAAGAGCAAGAAGAGGAATGGTGCCAACTCAGAGGATTGAAAGCATTTTTCAAGCAAAGAGATAGGCTTCCATGACTGGCATTAAAAAAAAACAAAAAAAAGCTTATTTCATGACTGGTTTTTTAACTTTTTTAAATTAAAATTTAGTTTCTTTCATTACATATTTAAATACTAGTTTAAACTTTACCTTGCTGATTGTAACTTGTTACAAATTTCAATTGTATTTTTTAAATTCAATAGGTTACTACTTTAGTTTGACAAATGAATCACGATTTAATGAATAATATTAATGAATCATGATCAAATCTTAATTTTTTAAAATATATAAAAAAAAGCAAGCTGTCATTTGTTTTTTTAGTTTTAGATGTCCAATTTTTTTAATTTGTCATATTAGGATTATAACTTTTGCATATCCTTTACTTTGGTGCTTTGAGTGACCTTTGAGCAGCAAAAGCCTGAGGATGTTCTTTTTGGCAGGCTTTTGTTCAGAGTTTGGGATCCTTCTAGTGCATCGAGATTTCACATAGGGCTCGCAGAGGAGTTTTGGAATGTGTACATGGTGTCAAGTACATATGGTTATACTTTTGACCCTCATGTGCATGACCCCTTTTAGATGCACAATTTAGTTGCGCATGTGTTGGACAATGTGTATGACAACTTACCTTGCACATTTTTGGGAAGCAAGCTTTGTCAGTCTTCTGAGTTGCTTCCCTATGAAATATTCACTGCTGCGAATCTACAGTCGGATTCTATTTAATTTGGCAGGTTCTGTCAGTTGTACTGGTGATGATGTTATAGGAGCTAGTTGGTGATCATAGAGACATTACACAACTCTACCCTTGGGATCCGGGTGGACTGATGTGTTATTTGATTCTAAGATTGCTTGGGGACAAGCAATTTCAGGAAGGGCGGACTGTAATGTCCCCATTTTAGCTCTCCATGGTTGGTGGTTTGGATTAGCCTATCAGTGGCACTCGTAGGCTAAGTCAAATGTTTAGGGGGTCTCAGTTGGCAGAACCAAAGGCCAATTCCCATTCCAGAGGACAGGAGAGTTCAGGATTGCTCTTCGTTTGGGTCAGTTTGGTACACTTACTATTTATAGTAAATCATTTATCCAACATTTCTATATTTGGCAGGGCGCCTGGACCGACCTCAGTTGCAATATTGACCCTTGGCATCTTTGTTGATCAAGTATTTAGAAATTTACTAAACATGGTAAGTGAGGGGTTGATAGAGATGGACCCTTGCTATTTTTAGTAAGGCAGTTGGTTTTGCAATGGAAGCAGTGGTTGACCTACAGGTTCAGACGAGACAAAGAGATAATGGGTATTCAAGGAGATATTAAATTTATGATGGCATTAATGATATTATTTATTACTGGTTATATTATAAAGTTAATAATAACTTTATAAAGTGTTGTTAAGTGAGGGCCATTATATTTAATAAAGAGTACGTCTCTATTATGACATAACCTACGGTCAACACAAAAGCAATTATAAAGGTCTATTATAAGGTGCATTAAGTGAATGGGGGCCATAAGATATTATTAAAGAAATTTAATTGATTAAATAAAGTTGGCATCTAATGGGGGATTATTAATAAAGTCAACTATGCAACAAAAGCAAAATAAAATTAAGTCATTTAAGTGACTTGTGAGTAAAGATTCATGGTGGAAATATTATAAAAAGCCAAGGAGAGAAACCGAAGTATTATGCTATTGTCTATTTGCTTTTGTTGATGGAATTTCTTGGGAATTGAGCCAAGTAACTTAGGGCTTCTGATATTTTCAGCATTGAAGGACAATAATTGTTCATTGTTATTGCAGTTTTGAGGTTGTGAGAGATCAACTGAATTATTGCTTAAGGAGAGGTTCATACAGAGGTTCTATTTGTGCTTCAAATTGAAGAAACACATTAAGGGTTTGAAGAAGATTGAAGGTCCATCAATTGCAGACCGAAGTATTCATTATTGGCCGCAATTCGTACCAGATTTCAAGCATAGAATTTGC
This sequence comes from Thuja plicata, assembly GCA_018584345.1. NCBI lineage: Eukaryota > Viridiplantae > Streptophyta > Pinopsida > Cupressales > Cupressaceae > Thuja > Thuja plicata. The sequence goes on along the minus strand of MU220697.1, from coordinate 248,765 downwards.
AACTACAGTAACACGTGAAGAGTAAAAATTGGAAAATTTACAAGGTCTTTGTACTTTGTAGTGTTTTATAGCAGCCGTCCCAGATGTTGAAGCCACATGAGCTTCAGACTTGAGGTCAAACCCTCTACATTGAACGCATGGTGATTGTGATGTATTCTTTCATTTCATATATTGGCGCCTTGGAATGTTCATGCACTGTGCAGAGATTGTGATAATTTTTGAGTCAAATTACAGAGCTGCGACTTCATATCAGGTTCTCATAATTGTTGTTAAATCATTTGAAATTAAAGATAAAAACCTGTAACTTTCATGTCCATTAAATAACATTAGATTTCAATGCTGCTATCATTTGTTAATCTGATGTATATTTGCCAATCTGATTATATGCAAGTCTGAAATCAAATGATTGTATGAAGACATGATATAAATATTGTCATGGTTCATCTACTAAGTTTGTAACAGCTAACCGTTATATCCAAGTTTACAAAAAAGGAATTCTCTTGTGTCAGTAGGTGGTACACCAAGTGTTTGACAAATTGTCTCTGTGATAGAAGTGATTGCTTCAGCTTGTTATGACCATACAAGTGTTTGCCAGAATTTCTATGCATAGTACTTGTGATTTGTGTGGTGTTTTGTGAAACAAGAACTCAGAAAATTAGAAGAGAACTTTACTTGCCAACTGTTTGACGGAATTCCTCCAAGACATGTCGAGTATTTAAGGATAGAACCAGCAGGGGTTCTTACAGCTTCAGCATGCAATAAAGAAACTTCATTGCTATCTAAGATCACTTCGCGTTAATGAGAAAATTGAATTGTTCAGCTATTGACTTCCCTAATAATTTACTTTCATATCCTGATCAACTTGGCTATGCATAAGAAAGACTGAAAATGTTTAAATCAGCAAAAACGTGCTCTGAGGTTGCCAGTAAACATACTTTAATGGTCTAGCATTGCTTTTCAAGACCAACTGTTCAGCCAGAGCTTTACTACGCCCATACGGATCAACATGAGCATCCAGTGGAAAATATTGCAAAGACTCATTACCATTAACTATCTCTTTTCCACCATACACAACATTATATGTACTTGTATATACAAGTCTCCTCACAGCAAACTTATTGCAGGCCTCCAACACATGGCAAGTTCCATTTATATTCACCTGATCAATCCGCCCTGCTTGTAGCATTTCTTTACCTGACATGCCATAGGAAGCAAGATGGAAAACACAGTCTGCTCCTCGCAGAGCTTTCTCAACATCCTCATTCCTACTCACATCACCTAAATAACAAGAAGCATACTACACTGTTTAGTTATAAGCAATCACTTCGTCAAATATAAATGACACTGAAAATTATTTTAATTTCTAGTAGCGTGTAGAAAAAAATAAGAAGCTTTTTAGGTATAGGATTTTTTTTCCAATTTGTAGATGAATGTCAAAATAGAATTTAAAATGTGTAAAAAATGTGAAAGTCTTAAAAAAAGCAGAAAACAACACAAAATTACTGCCACCTGATATGAGAATGCCATTTAGGCTTATGCTCAATTCATTTCTCTCTTACAGCTCTTTCATTCTGATGAAGGATCACAGAGTGTGATCCGAAACGTTGATGGTAAAAAATTGCACATGGTTGAATCCAGAAGAAAAAGTAAATGATTGATTATGGACTGTGGAAATCAGATCTCTTTAACATAATATGTGTTTATCAGAATATAATGGATACCATGATTTGAGATACCTTTTGCTCTTTACCAAGCCTAAAGTAGCAATTATAATTCTTTGTGCATTCAGATTTTATAATTTGCGGTTTTTGATATTATTTCTTTATTTCTTTCTGTTTGAAATACAAGATTTATGTTGTTTCTACATTTAGAAAAGAGAAGTCCTTTGGAACATTTCTTATCATTGTTAAGATGCTTCTTGGACTTTTTGGCTTAGAAACAATTGTAAGCATGAAACAAGTGGGGAAGCTGAGACTTCAGTCACATGGAGTTCCCAAAAGAATTCTTTGTCGGTCTCATTAGATAGTAATGATACTTGTTCCTAGTGTAAAGATGTGGACTCCTTGCTCCTTGAGGACCAAGTTCAGGTGATTGTGTTTCCTGCTAATATAGGGAGAGAATTTCCTTATAAGCCTAATGTTCAACCGATCTAATAATCATGTAATCTATAGATGCAATACAAGATGCACTTCTTCCAGAAACAAAAATGAATTAATTGCTCTAGTCAATGTTGAGCATATCAGTTGTCCATAGAAGACTATTCATGTAGATAAAGGATGCACAGACACAAAATCTCAAAAAGATAGAAAGACTTGGGACTAATTCAAGGACTTGTTCCCATGGGCAGAACTTAGACCGAAGCAAAATTAGTAGCAATATGTTAAATACACTAGCTATGGAACTTAACTCTTAAGTTTTAATTGGTAGTAATATTTTAAATAGTACACTAGATATGGAACTTAATTTATTATAAACTATGCTCCCCCTAGTTTTTGGGACAGAGCTAGCAGAAGATGGGGAGAACACATTTCTGGGATCGCTTTTTTTTAGTCTACTTTTTGGGGACGGCTATTAAAAAGGGGAAAATTTATAATATAAGGAAATTTCAAATATTCATATGATAACATTGATCAGATATTCATCATAGACATTATAGAACCTTTGTAAGGTTGGGTAATTGAATAGGAATTTAACTGCATGTTCTGCTATCCAACTTATTAAGAGGAAAGGCTAAGTCAAAATATAAAACTGATTATTGTCCAATTTGACATCACCTGGGATATTAATAGATGAGCTTGTTCTATGAGTTCTGTGCAGGACATAATTGATATATTATTACATTATAAAAGCAGCATTGTAATATGCATCCTTAATTTTCTTTTTTGAGTTTTCTGATTTGTGTAGACTTCTAAATGCTATATGTGAAGTTTGAAGATAAACCATAATACAGTAAAAGATAAAGCAATAGGTAATATTTCCAACAATAATTTGAAGAGAATAACACCCAAATGCTCAATGTTTGAAATACCCACAAATCGAAATAACTTCCAAATTTAATTAAAAAATTCAGATAAAAGAATATAAGTGAAACTAACAATACCCAGATGGCCAAATAGCTTCTAAATGATACTATAAACATACCCAGAAGCTGCAATACATTCCAAGTCGAAAGCAAACTCTGGACCAGCAAAATAGAGTTCTGAAAATGCCTCCAAGAGACCAAACCGTTCCAAATTTGTACTTTATCCATCGACAACTGTTCCTCTTGAGTTGGGCACACTTGGTCACCTCTTTTCCAACAATATTCTCACTCAATACCTGGGTTGATCCCCATGTCCCTCTGTGAAATGTACGGCCAGCTTAGGAAAGGGGCGGCTAGCAAAAGGAATAAAATATGACTGATTTAAATTATTATACTGTATTATGATTTTCTAATTAAGATATGATAGCCAATTAACATTTTCCTCATGTGAGATATGGTTGTGAATAACTGTTGATTGCTTATGCAGATAGCTGAAAACTAAAAACAATATTTTTTGGAGCTCATAGTCTACTCGGGTCCTCCAACATGGTGATATACTCTTTTGGTGTTTCTCATACTCTACCATGCAAGAGGAAAGAAAATTGGCTGATTGGGAATTAAGTTCCAGTACAAGATACACATTCTCATAGTTCTATAACCATTGACTATGAGGATGGGTAACTCCGTTCCAGTACAAGATAAGTAACCAATGCACCACCCGTCCTCAGAATATTGGCTAGCTGAAAATAACCTTCTTTCAAACAATGAGGATGTGCATTAATTACATCAAAAAGCATCTTTGAATTGAGATAATATGCCAAATGGAGCACCCAAGTACGAGAGTGGATTAAGACAAGCTTATGGCAAGTGGAAGAAACATGCTAATTTTAGCCTATTCTGTAATCTATTGAGTTATCTTGGGGATTGGGCATTGGATTTAATTAGGGATTTGGGCACCACAATTTGGATGGTGTTAGTTCATGGTTTCTTAATTACCATTTGATGGTTTCATGTATCGTTTCTCCTATTTATTAGGTGCTTGAGATGAAGGTTTCATAATGTGAGATTTTATAGGTACCGTTATACTGTCAAAATTACTCAAAACCTCTTGTTAGTAATACCCCTACAAAAGTTTAGACTCTACAAGTGTATTGTAACATTGATTATTGAATAATTGATTGAGTTGCTTTGGAGTGGAATTTTTTTCCAAATGGGTTTTCGCCACTGTTTTGTTTCCTTGTAACTAGATGATTAGTTTAATTTTTGCACATACCTCCTCTCATAGCTAGTGTAAGAAGCATATTCTACACCTCCACTTTCTTTCATTTCTTATTAAAGCCTAAATAGTTTGGATTCTGGGTGTTACAAACAAGATTCTTTTGTATAGATCTTGGATTGAGTGGGAGCTTACACAAAAATCCTTTTTAGGAAAAATGGCAAGCAAATATCGCGGATAGAAATGGAGAAGTTATAGGGCACAAAATTTGACCTTTAGAAGCTCAAGATGGAGGATATGCTCATAAATACAAATCCAGGGGCTGCAATATCCATATCCGAACCTATTGTTATATCACAATAAAACTAGAATAAAATGGAGAGAAAAGTGAATGACTTCATTAGACTTTGTTTGACAAACTCTAGATTGTTGAATGTACATGAAGAAGCCACCACAACAACTCTTTGGAAGAAGCTAGGTGAGATTTAATCATGTTATATCCTTGGTAAATAAAATTTTCTTGCGAAAGTTGTATACACTAAGGAGGATGGTGGCTTTGTGGCCGAACACACATGATGCAACTAACCAAAAATGGATGAGGTAGTTGCATCATTACCTATGAAGGAGATGAGGAGAAAAATTTCCGAATCAACCAAGGAAGCCCTTGTTCGTGGAAGGCTAAAAGATAAGGTTATGAAGAAAAACAGGAAAGAGGCAAGTCTAGATCCAAATCCGATGGGATAACCAAATCTCCTAGAAAGACTAAGGCTAAATGTTGGAATTTTGAGAAGCCTGAGCATTTTGGAAGAGATTTGCATGGAGGAAAAAAGATAAAGAGACATTACTCTGATGACAAGTCTGAAAAGTCTTCTGAAAATGATAGTGATGTCGTTGTCATAATTGTTAAGGCTTAGAATTTGCACCCTGTTAAACTACACAAATTCAACAATTCTGCCTAACATGGGATTCATTTCTGCATGTGGGAAATGCATAACTAGAAACGAAACCTCCGGATTCTAGGCCGGTTCCTATTTGGTGATCACTTATAGCTCTTGAAAAATAACTTAAACCTTGCAGGGAAAGAGATAGAAGTTACTGAAATGAACCTATGACTGAAAATTAAATATGTAAACTAGGTGATTCACCAAAGAGTGAAGAAACTTAAGAAGATAATGACCCTATTTTGAAAACTGCAAATTCTATCACTGAGAATAAATCACTTCTATTTTGTATAGGTGTGCATCAATATTTCATAATAAGGTCCTTAATCGAATTAACAAGGAAGATAAAACTCTTCACATGAAAATCCTATGAGTTTTGGACACAAATTACAACCTGCACACAACATACATTCCTGCAGCAGGGTAAAGGCTAAGACAAAATATCAAGGATTTATAAACTCACTATTTCTATCAACCATGCACTTTGACACATAGCTAAAGAAAGAAGGCCTGAACTCGATAGAAATATGCTCCAAAATGCTGTCAATATATTCAGTTTCTAAAATGAGATACAAATTTTGCATAAAATTGCCAAGGACAAAAAAAAATGTCACAAAAGCCCTCTGCATAATCAGAACTAACTAAAAGTGAGTCAAAAAACTCATTAAGTACAATCCCAATCCTTGGGTCGGATGCCAGAAAATAGCCTAGAAAAGAGGACCTATTAACTCCTGAAATAAAGTCCCACCTCTGAAAAAGCTCCACTAAGTCATAAACCACCCAAGTGACTCACCAAAACTGCCCTCAAAAGGCTCTAAAAGGCCATAAAGACYTCCCAACTGTCAAGACAAAGTCAAATCCGACCCATAAGTCCTATAAGAACTCAAGAAGTTCYTGAATCTGCTCCAACATTCYCTAGATGCTCTCCTTRTGTCTCCAAACCGCCATAWATCCTAGGMAGAAGTCTTTCAAGCCATTGAATACACCYTTATCTCTCCATTTTATATTATTATTACTTTCTTTTAAAAGATTTTAATATTTATTAATTGATTTATAAACTRTATCAATCAATAAATATTAAATTACAATAAATCTTTCATAAAATATTAATAATTATTAATTGATATAGTCTATAAATCAATTAATAAATATTAAAATACATGTTTTATAGAAAGCAATAGTAAATTAAAACATAACATATATTATTTAACATTATGATTATGTGCTGGGAACAGATATAATCATAATATTACGCAATATATGTTATGTTGAAAATGCCATTACATAGATATGGCCACGGACTTGAAAAACTAATGCAAAATATCAAAGGGCAACTAAAAAGCCAACCCTAAGATATTTTCGCATCATTTCATTCTTCTCTCTTTCGAAAATGAGGAGAAAGGGTTTGCTGGGAGCTGCCGCCATTGATGGAAGTCTTCTCTGTTTACTTGAAACTCTGTCTGCTATTTCCTCTACAAAACATTTCTTCCTTCAGCGGCTGCAAGAGGTATGGGGAAACTTGTGCTGTCATGGCTTCTTTCCATTCCTTTAAAATGTTTTCCCTACTCTGCTGGCCGCCATTGATGGAAAATTTATAGTCTTCCTCTCTAAAGCCGTGACTTCTCCTGAAAGATCTTTCTATTTATTGATGAGGAAACACAGTTTATTGTTTATGCTTTTAACGATTCCCTTTCCTTTTTCACGAGTCCCTTTCCTTTTTCACAAAACGTGGCTTCTTTCTGCTGGAACGTGACCTTTTGGAAGAATCTCTGTTTTTATTTTTGAAACGTGGCTGCTATGAAGACAAAATTCTGAATCTTCTTATTCCAAACGTGGGTAATGGTATTTCCTTGAAAAATCTGAATCTTCTTTCATGGCAAAAGCGAAATGATCTACTACTGAATATTCACTGTTTTTCTCTTTGCATATTTGCTGGCTTCTTCTGAAACATGACTGTTTTACTGTTTTTGAAAGAAAAGTGTGCCTTTGTCTTTGAAAACGTTGCTTTCCTTTAAATGTCTGTTTGAAAATTTATGCTTTTGAAAACGTAGCTGTTCTGAAAAGAAAAACATTGTATTTCGTGGAGGCATTTTCTAAAAAACGTGGCTTCTAAGGTATTCATTTTCTCTTTTTCTAGCTTGCTGTTCTTAAACACCATATTGAAGAAATTTTACTGTTTTCTCCTGATAAGATATTGACTAAAACATCTGATCTTTCTTTGCATAAAAACGCAGCCTCCATGAAAATCTATGTATTTCTCTGAAAATACAAGTGTTTGTTACTTATTCTGTCTTTCTGGAAAAAAAAAACGTGGCCCTTCCTAGCAAGAAACCTCTGAAAATCTGAAACTTTTTCTTCCATGCCTTGCTGTTCATATTGCTCCAATTTTACTTCAAAAATCTGTATACCTAGGTCTTCAGGCTGAAACTATGGCCGTCTGTGTTGAACTACCCAAAAAAACTTGTTGTTCTTTGAATCCACCATGTCATCTTAGCAGCTGTCTTTTGCTGTTCACATGTTAAAGTCTGCAAAACTATTTTACAATAATTTTATGGAAAGTTGTGTTTCTCTGCTGTTAAGAAAACTTGAATCTGGTTATAAATGAACATCCTCCATTGCTGTTTTGCCTTGCTCTCATGCTGGTATTTCTATGATTCCAGTTTAATTTCAATGCTCTGACCTGTATTCCTTATTCACTTTCTACAGAATGAATTTCATGTGAACATTGCTCCGATTTTCTTCAAATTGAAATATCCAGGAACAACTTAGCATTTCCATTGCATTCTATTTATTTTGTTGCATTTCTATTAACTTACGTGGCTGCTGAGACATTGTGAATGACACCAATTTCGTTGATAGAGTTCTAGTACATCTCTGTGCATCATGATTTGTTCAACCCTTCTGATACAACAACACTATTTTCTAAACTTCTTGTGTAAATCATTCATCCATTTTCTGTTGCTACTGTAGTCTATAAGGTTTCAACTTGAAATTTGTTGTCCCTTAAATAAACTCAGTTTATCAATTTGATTATAATAAAAGGTTTCATATCAGTATAATATGTCCCTTTTAACATTATATATTTCCTTCCTGATCTTGACACCTGTTAAAGTAATTATTCCAATGCATATGTCGAGCTTATACCCGAAGGGAGCCTCGGTTATGGGCACATATACGTTGAAATAATTATCTTCCTGCACATGGAACAAACACATTAGCATAAATTTCCTTTTCACAAGCACTTTCAGTACTCTGATGTTTTCTCCTTCTGATTTAGGACAACGTTAAAATTGTAGCATAGGCACAGAGAAAAATTAAGGTAACCAGCCATTGCTTAGATCCACATGGGATCTAACATCATTGTTTTTTTTCAATTTTTTGCAGGATTCAAGAGCTTGGTGGGGAACTCGCAAAGACGGAACAGACTCAAGACCAGCCAACCTCACCAGTTATAACCAATCAAAGCAACAGGCAATGACTAGTTAACCTTAACCTATTTCTTCCTATTCCGTCTTTTAATTCTGTTTTAAATCTGTAGCAGAAATGATAGGCTATACTCACGGCTTGTGTGAGGTTTTCAATTTGAACTGGTCTGAATAAATACATGCATTTATGTTTTTCAAATGAGTGAACTCAAAAATGTCATTTTATCATTGTTCAATGCAAATGAAATGATTCGTCTAGAAATTTCACAATGTATTTGTCTTTGCTGTTTGCAAATCATTAAATAAGGTCAAATGATTCAAAATGTATCTTTTACAACAAAAATGCTAGAGTAGTGAAATTTTGGTAACATTTTGGCGACCTTTGTTGTATGTATGCCTGCTATACATGAAATCAGTAGCCTTATTCATCCATTGGGCAGCGGGTCAATTAGGTACAATACTCAAAATTGGATAGGTGGCTGGTAATTATCAGTGTAGGATAGGATTTTGATTGCAGATTTATGGCTTGTGGTAGAAAGGCTCCCCTATCCCAGGGAATAGGTGTGCATTCAAAATGTTGTAAAATATTGATTATTACCAGCCATCTGTCAGTTTTGAAAACACGAGGCAGCCTGTGTTCTGAAAACACTTAGGGAAAACTGGAAAACTAACTAACCAACAGCAGAAACATTCTTAATAGCATGTTGGTATGTATCACGATGCCTATGTATGGATGTTGTATAACACATGTGACAGTTTGAGAAAATCTCTTGCATGTGTGATATACAATTTTGATATGTAGACACCCTAATATGTATGAATGTGTTATTAAGAGTGCTTTGCTGAGACTAAAAACTAACAAGGGAAACTAAACCTAGAAAAGGAAAACTTCAAAGCAAATGGTGCAGCAACACCTTATTCAGAAAGTCTACTAGAGTTTACAAAGTAGGACATACCTCAAAACAACTTTTGAGGTGAATACCATTGACTGGTATTGCCAAGTCCTTTCCTTCAAGCGTAGACAGCTGGAAAGCATTCTGTCCCTTGCGCTCAACTATCACAAACGGGCCTCCCTAAAATGAATCGAATTTAGTGTGCTTACCCGGTTTGCTCTTAGTTCATCCCACTTGAGGACAACAGCTCCTTTTGACTTGCAAATGCTGAAAGTCCATCGTTTGCATTGCCTTTTTCCTGCTTTCCTCCAATTCCATCAACTGTGCATAATGCACCTGCATAGGATCCCCTTCTTCGAATAGAACCAGTTGGCTAGCAAGATCAAGTGCTGGCAGCTCTGTTTCAATAGACAAATGAGCTTCTTTCCCATATACCAACCGATAAGGTGAGTTCCCAATTACTTGTTTTGGAGTAATTCTGTCTACCCATAGGGCAGCCTTCAACTTGGAATGCCAATCACACTGATTCTCCTGCAGAGTTCTCTTGATAATTCTGATTAGGTTCTTGTTCGTGGACTCTACTAGTCCATTGCTCTGAGGATAGTAATTAGAACTGGTACTAAGGTAAATACCATGCCTGAGTGCCCAATCAGTCACTCTTAAACCAACAAATGTTAGTGCATTGTTTGAAATTATAGAATCAGGAACTCCAAACCTGTTCACAATATCATCATAAAAATTAAGGACAACTGTCTCATTTGCATCATTTAGCGTTGCTGCCTCTGTCCAGCGCGTGAAATAATCAGTGGCAATGATTATCCACTTATGTCCTGCACTTGACGAAGGATTGATAAGACCGATAAAGTCAACACCCCACTTTTGGAAAGGCTGTTTTGTTTTAATTGGCTGCAAAGGCAAAGCTGGCAGCCTTTCTTTTCCTGCAAACATTGCGCATTTCACACACTTCCTCACATATGCATGGCTGTCCTTAAAAATATTTGGCCAATAATAAACAGCCCTCAAAATCTTGTATGCAGTAGTTCTAGGAGATAAATGGCCTCCTCAATGACCATCATGAAACTCATGCAAAATGTCTGCAATTTGATTTGAATCAATACATCTGAGAACGACACCATTGTGATCCTTTCTGTATAATACATCATTAATCAAGACAAAAGGAACTGATTGTAACCGATAATACCTTCTTTTTGCCTTGTCCAAATTTGTCGGGCACTCACTGGTTCTCAAAAAATGAACCATGTCATGTAACCAGCTTGCTGCCCTATCATCATCAGCTATCTCACCAAGCAATAACATTGTTTCTGCTTGTCCCTAGAACTCTGAAATCTCATTGTCTGCAATCTGCTCACACAGGCCTTTGCCTCTAACTAACTTGGTTACCTGAATATCCACGTCATACTCCATGACCCGTGTTATCCAGCCAGCTCTCTTTTCGTTTAAGTCCTTACTAAGTAAAAACTCTTTGACACTAGGGTGCACAACTCTTAGATGAATCTTGTTATGGGACAACAAGTGTCTAAACTTTTTGAGGCTCTTTACCATAGCAAGGACATGCTTTTCAACAAAGTTGTACCTCTGCTCATAATCTTCTAACCCCTTGCTAAAAAATGCAATTGGCTGCTCCAATCCTTCTGCATTTTGCTGTACCAACATTGCAGAGATAGTTTCATAACCGCCATATGAATAAAGGATAAATTCCTTGCTGAAATCTGGATTTACTAAAGCAGGAGTTGTTGCTAGGGACTTTTTAATAATTTGAAAACTACCTTTGGCCGCTTTTGTCCAACTAAAAACAACATTCTTCTTGAGCATAGCAGTTAGCGATTTCAATAAATCAGCAATGTTAGGCAAGAAACGTCTAACGAAATTAATCCTCCCAATGAAAGACTACAAACCTTTCTTATGATGTGGTAGTGGCAACTCTAAAATTGCTGCTATCCTTTCCAGATCCACTGTAACTCCTTGCTTAGAAACAACATAACCCAATAACACACCTTCATGAACAGCAAAGACACATTTTTTGGGGTTCAGTGAAACACCAAACTCCCTACAACGCTCAAAGATCTGCCTGAG
>MU220697.1:208505-221054 GCA_018584345.1 Thuja plicata | reverse complement strand
TCTTTCAACTCTTTTTCACTCCTTCCTCTCAGCTGTTGCAAAAATGAAAATTATGAATGAGAATGTCAAATGAAGTATATGGGCCTTATGAAGGCTTAGAGGGCCTTATATGGGACCCACATCCTTTAAGGGTTCCATAAGAACCAATTAGAAAATCAAATTTTATTTAAAAACTTAAAAAAAATGCACTTTTTCATGTCTGCCGCCGACCGCACCCCGTTGAGTACTGAAGTACCGAAGTACTGTACCGGTACCGAAGTACCGGACGGGTGCGGCTGGGGTGCGGCGGGGGTGAGGCAGGGAAACGGCAAAGCTCGGGCGGTGGTGGGGGTACTCCGGTACGCGGAGTACCCGTCCCGGGGACGTCTCGGTACCCGGTACTCCGGGTTTTTGGGCCGGGTACGCGTCCCCGGGTTTCACTGATTTAATGTAATGTTTATCTTGCAAGAATGGGGACCCAAGTTGGACAGAAAGTTTTGGAGCCAAAACTGGTGTATTTTTGAGTTCCATGGAGGCATTCAAAGGGTTGTGGTCATGAGGAATGAAGAGGCTTCTTTGTGCATGGTTATTGGTTTTGGGTATTCCTCTATTTTTGGTTTCTTAGCATGGCAAGCTTGTGGGAATATATTAGAAGGAATTAAAGGTTGTTGGAAGGCTTTTGAGGCTACAATGAAGGTTCTGTGAGTTAACTTTGTTTTGCAGATTTGTGAGATTGGAAGCCATGGCTATTGTCAATGTGATCTATGTTGGGCATTTGAAGCTCATATTTATGGGTCTTTATGGAGTTGGTTATTTTTTGGTAACAAGGAGCTCTTGTTTGATAATCTGTATATCCTCTTGTTTGGTGCTTTTGTTCCTTTACCTTGTGGTCATGCGTGAGAAAGTGTTCATGTTGGATGAGTATTGACATCAGGCATTTTGGACTATAGATTGGAGTGTTTATGTTGGGTGCATATTTTTAGCCCATGGTTACATGAAAGCACTAGAAGATAAGCCACTTAACTCTTTATGAGTTGTGAAGCTGATATGTGTCCTATGGTTTAAAATCCTAGATGACTTTCTTTTTTTGTTGGGTTGCAGTATTCCCTTGTTTTCAGCTATTGGGTTTTGTAGATCTGTGCCTATTCCATTGTTCAGATGATATGTATAATGGAATGTTTGGATGTTTAAGAGGATTTCAGATTTACAGTGATGGTTTTGCAGGTTTTACATGTTAACTAAAATCTGTGGTGTGTAGATCTACGGCAAGCCTGAATTGAAGGTGTTCTTGATGGAGACAATTACAGGTTTGCATGGTTGCTTAGAAGGTTCTTATTGATCTACGGTTACTCCTATGTATGTTTGTTTGGCAAATCAGATCTACCATTGATTCTGGTGTTTGAGTCTTAGAAATCCACATGTTACGCTTGATTATCTCTATTATGCATGATACTGATGTGGGGTTGAATCTTTCAATTATTTGGGATTGGAGCCATATTTATGTATCTCTTCTTTGAGATGTTGCATATGTTCTAATCTTGTAAATTGTTTGATGATGATTCAGTTTAGTAGGCGTTTTTTGTTACTCACCATTATTGCATTGGTATGTTTATTGCAGTGAAAAGATCTTTTGGGAGTACCTAATATAGTGGAGTTTTGGAAATGATGTAGTTCATGATGCCACATATGACTCAGTATCATTTTTAGGGGGAGCTTTTTACATTTACATGATGTGTTCTATCTTCTTTGTTTCAAGATTTTGGTTCTAACCTATTGTGGTTGCAATGTCTTGTGAGCCATGGACAACCTTTGATTACACAATGGATGATTTTTTGCAATGGTTGTTTCTGTCATGCAAAGCCCTGGACATACCTTTGATTAGACAATGGATGATTTTTTTGCAATGGATGTTGGTGTCATTCAGAGCTCTTGGATTCTACCTTCAGATTGCAGTAAGAGTTTGACATCTTTGGTCCTATTGACAAAGGATGTGTAGTGATGCCTGGAGAGCTTGGTTACATAGTTCAGTGGGAGCTTTGGCAGTGATGTGGATTCATCATTTGATGATGGATGGTTATCTTCATGTGCTTTGGAGATGGTGATATCTTGCTTTTCCATGGAGGACTCTTGAGTCTTTGGTGAGGTGTTGTTGGTTCTCCTTGGTTTTGAATATTAACCATTTGCTTGGAGCTTCATGATTTTACAGAATTGCATTTAGAGTTAGCATAGATTGATTGGTGGATGCTCATGGAGACCTAGAGAGACTTGGGTGAAGCTATGAGATCTTATATTTTTTGGGATTGTGTGTTAGATAATTACTCTTTGATGAGAATTTAGGCAGAAAGACCAAGCAGCCTACAACTCTTATAGACGTAAATCCATCATGGACCCGATGAGAAGATTGGCATTTATTGCTTGGTGTTTTATTCTCATGATAATCTTGTTTCCCACTCTTGGTCTACTCAATAGGTGAATGATCTGATGAGAGGTATTGCCTGCCTGGTTATCAAATGCATTCTTTATTTTGTATCGTGTCTTCTCCTTTGAACTAGTCTTGAATATTACAGTTTTGAGGACTTGCTGAGAAGAAGACGAATGGTTTTATGAATTTTTGTTGCTCTCCTTGTTTCTGGTCTTGAGCTATGGATTTAGTTTTGAGGACTTGTTTGGAGAGGTATTAAAAATGGTTTGTGGCTTTGGGCTTATTCCCTTTTGCTATGGGAATGATTGGTTTGTTTGTTCTACCTTCGGTATGAGAGGTTTACATCTATTAATGCCATATTTCATTTGATTTAAATGAGAGATGTTGATATCCTTTCAGTTTGGAATGTTGAAGAAGATTGTCGCAAAAGAGGGCGTGCCTACTTGAGACATCTGGATGTCTGAAAGCATCCTTCAAAGCCAAACCGCCTCACAAGCTGCTTTGACTGTTCCTTGATATTCAGCTTCTGTTGAGGAAAGAGATATGACCTACTACTTCTTACTAGTCCAAGTGATAGCACCTATGCCCAAACTGAAGACATACCTAGAAGTGGACTTTTTGTCATCAAAAAAGTCTCCCCAATCCAAATCTGTGTACTCGATGAGTCTGGGATCTTTGGTACTTCAAAAGAGGATACCAAAGTTGGATGTGCCCTTGACATAGCGTAGGATGCACTTCACTACAACCCTATGTTTTGAAGTAGGAGCTGTCATGAAGCATGATATGTAACTCATTGAAAAGCTTAGATCAAGTGTAGTGGCGGTGAGATAGATTAAACTGCCCACTAGTTGCTTGAATGTAGATTCGTTCTCAACGGGAGAACCAAATTTAGAAAACAACTTCAGGCCAAACTCCATAGGTGTAGACGCGGGGTTGCAGTCCTGCATTCTGAATTTGTCTAGCAAAGCCCTTGCATACTTAGACTAAGAGATGAATATGCCATGAGACTGTTGCCACACCTCAACACTTAGGCAGTAGTGCAGAAGCCCAAGGTCGGTCATGTCAAAAGACTAACATAAATTCTGTTTGATTTCCTGAATCAAAGATGTCGAATTGCCAATGATGATCAAATCATCAACATAAATAACTAGAAGGATGATGTCACTGCCAATAGTCTTGACATACAAATTTGAGTCAAAATGACTCCTCTGGAAACCCTGATCTGTGAGGTACTTACCAATTTTCATGTACCATGCCCGAGGAGCCTATTTGAGGCCATAGAGTGCTTTCACCAATTTGAGTACCTGATGTTCTTTATTGTCAACCTTGAATCCGGGAGGTTGCATCATGTAAACCTCTTCTTGTAACTTACCATTCAAGAAGGCACTCTTAACGTCCATTTGATGGACCTTCCAGCCAAACTGAGTTGTCATGGCTAGGACTAATCTGATGGTGCTCATCTTTGTTGTCAGAGCAAAGGTCTCCTCATAATCAATTCCTTCACGATGAGAGAAACCTTTGGCAATGAGACGAGCCTTGTACTTATCTAAAGTACCATCAACCTTGTATTTGACTTTGTAGACCCATTTGCATCCGATGGGTTTCTTTCCTGAAGGAAGATCTGAAAGAACCCAAGTGTTATTTTTCTACAGACTATGATGCTCAGTCTTCATAGCTTCTTCCCACTCCAGTATCCCTTTCGCCTCTATGTGTGTTTGAGGCTCATACATACTGTGAAAGTTGGCAATGAGAGCAAAATTTACAGAATCAGAAGGTGTGTTCTTTCGAGCAATTCTACCCTTGATGAGCTCATCATCATGAAGATTGCCAATCATCTTAGGCCACCATTTAGGCCGGATAGTAGAAGTGCCAACATCAGAAGCAGGAGGTGCAACAGGGTCATCATCATCAAACAAAATATCGGATGAATCCTAAGGAAAATTAGGTGGTGTAGCTGCATGGTTGGGTGATCCTGCAAGAGAAGGAACGGGTGGAGATGCAGGAACAGGAACAGTTTGAGCCCTCCCATCAGGTAGACCTAATGGAAGACGGACACCCAAGTCTGGAGCCTTGAGAGACCGATCCAATGAATCCATAATTGGAGGAGAGAGCTGAAATGGCCCTTGTTCCTCGTCAAAGACCACATCATGACTGAAGATGAGACGATTAGTCTCGATGTCAACTTGTCGGTAGGCTTTGTGATTATCACTATAGCCGGTTAGCATGAGTTTCTGGCTCTTGGCATCCAACTTGGTGTGTTTAGCATCAGGGATCCAAACAAACGCAATGGAGCCAAAAAATTTGAGGTGACTGATTTTGGGCTTACGGCCTGACCAGGCCTCTTCTAGAGTTTGTTTCTTGACAGCCACTGTAGGAGAGCGGTTAAGAAGATAGACATCAGTGTGGACTGCTTTAGCTCAAAATTTCTTTGGAACACTCTTGTGTTAATTATATACCAGGCCATTTCGATTATTGACTTTATAATAAAGTGGGGGCCATGTTGAGGGTAATGAGTAATTAATACTCATTGATTAAGAGTATGCTTTATTAGTGATATATTATAAAGTCAACAAATGCAAATGTCATATTCATTAAAGAGCCTTGCTAGTGAAGATTCAAGTGTAGTTTATTATAAAAAAGCCAATGAAGAAGGAAATCGAGACTATTGTGCATTGGAGAATTTGGTGTTTTGTGTGTTGAGTTTGAAACCAAGGGTTTCGGAATTCAAGAACCTCGAGAATTGATTATTCTCAGAGTTCCAGCACTTAGAATTGGTTGCAGATAACCAATGAATTGTGCAATTGAGGAATAGTTTCAATCAGAAACCATTACTGAGCTTCAAATCATTGAAATTGGTGAAGGATCGTTCAGATTTTGAATTGATTTTCAACAGATTATATTAATAAATGCCCAACATAGCTGTAGTGGTTTAAAGAGCAGGATTGAGCATCAATAACAGCTGCCATACCTGGTCTGCCAGCCGTGATTCATTTTTGTGCCTCACGTGAGTTTCAAGGTGGTGACGTTTGACATATAAGAGGTATTGTTTGGCTTTTGGGGTACCTTCTTCATTCAGCTTATGCTTTTGGTGATGTCAATGGAATGTATGAAGATTCATTGTTATTTGCGGATGAAATTGGACTACTGCGTTGAAATATCAGGTTTCCCTATCATTTGCTAAATAACTTTTAGTGTTGATATCTGCAAATATCCTTCCTTGTAAATTGCTTTCACACGATCAGTAAATACTTAGATTAGAAGATGGGAAATAGGAAACTAATTCAAGAGCAAATCTATATTCTTCAAGAGTGCCTATACTTATCTCCCATATGTGCCATTAACTCTTTTCTCCACCTCATGATCCTCTTATTCTTCTCGTTCGGACGCTATGATGAGAAACCATCTGCACCATTGAACTCATGCCTTGCGCTTGGAGGACCAACTCTTCCCATTGCACGATGCTCCACCTGATCATAGCCAACCAACCGCTTCACATTGAAGAAAATTATAATCATCCGACATGCAAAGCATCATTTTTATCAAACACGAAACCACCATATCATTTATAACGTCGTTGAGATGTCTCGTTACGTGCCCTATATTCACAGAATGACTGTTCGCACCCAATTCCTATGCCAGCCGCCCTTTTTGGTTTCCAATGGTTCACGGGATTATATTTGGACTCAAAACATTATTCTAGCTTCGAATACAATCATTGCGGCAAATATATTATAGTTCAAACTCCACATAAAAAAAATGCTCCTCAAAGCAGCTTCTCAATTATCAATTCATAACATTTTATGAATTTATAATAAGTCGCCCAAATTTAATTGGGAACCCACAAATACAATAGTTTAACATCAATCTCTAGCAGAATAATAGATGAATCGCACTTTAGTGTTTGCCACGTTAATAATCTTCACCCTTTGCGAACTAGCTCCGTCAATATTCTCGGCCAATAACACTTTCGTTAAAAAAATTTGATACCACCATTCAATATACGACAATGACCTTTAGACAAAGCTACGACAATTATAAATATGAATATATTCAATCTTGCCAAATAAACATTATATTGCAGTAATAATAAACCAGACTCCGATGTTGAGTATAAACCCCAAAACATTTGCTCCAGCCAAATATACGTCAAAATGATAACTCAACGGAACAAGCCTTCAAATATTCACCCAAGTGGATTTAAACACAATCACCAAATGCAATATTATGAACCCAGCTAAACTCAAATCAAATATATCTGCATGAGAACCGGGCTCCGATACCATGTTAATGTTTTGTTAAATTTTGAACCAGAATAGCATAAAACAAAGAGCAAATATCTTAAAATATAAGAACACCACAGATACGGCTTTATGATTATGTTTGAATAGGGAGATGGCCGAGCGCAAGAAGCGATTAGGGTTTCGTAGCAATGGCGGCGGCAAGCAGAATGGGCAGACTGGTAATGCCACCCGGAACGGAGTGGGAAAACCATGGAAACCCCTGCGTCCATGGGCCGGCTTTAAGGACACAAACAGGCAATTGCCTCATCACAAAACGACGGAAGGTTTGTACAATTCGAATGTAGCGTCAACTTTCAAAAGGAGGGAAACACGACCCAACTGGATGTGGGTCAGGAGAAACGACAGGAGGCCGCTCACATCTGGAGGGCTTACAAAGGAGGTCCCAGCAACAGTAGAAAACAAGGCTATCGACGTCCGGGTGGACACGGAGGAATGGAAGACCTCGGTGAAGATGTTGAAGGAGAAGGCATTTTTTATGAAATGGGGAGGAGGCTGGCCACCACTGCCCAAACTTTGTTGCTGGGTAAATGACACTTGGGGGAAAGAAGTAGTTATCAAAACCCTGACCAATGGTTTTTTTCTGTTAATAATGGCCTCCAAACTAGATAAAACGAGGGTCATGTTCAACGGGCCTTTTCTCATGGAGGGAGTCGGTTTCTATATCAAAGATTGGGTACCCAACTTTAACCCCAAACAGGCAAAAGTGGAAGAAGTTCCCATATGGATTTGCCTATACAACCTTCCCCATGAATACTGGACCCTGGGGATCTTTAAAATGATAGGTGATAAACTAGGGAAGTTCATCAAAGCGGATGAAGCCATTGAGTAGAAGGACTTCAACCAATATGCCAGAATATGTATCATATGGAAACCCCACCCTTTATTACCACATGCAATTGAGATCCGCACAACGGAAGGGTACTGGTGGCAGGAGATCAAGATTGAGGAAGCAATCAGCCGGTGCAACTGCTCTAAGGAATGGGGTCACACGGTGGAGACTTGTGCAACCAAAAGAAATGGAAAAGAAAAGATAACGGAAACCACAAAAACCAGAGAACCAGGGCCTTCCAATGTCTGGGAAGGAGAGGTCTTCATGCCGTGTGAGTCGGCAGAGAAAAGAGAAATGGAGGCCGACAGGCGGGAGGCTGTGACTGTAGCCAACAATGAGGCTTTCGCCAACCTTAATGCAAATACCACACCCGCTGCGGAAGATTTCTCGCTGCAAGACCCACATCAAGCCGTAAATCTGGAGTCTGTTGCTTTTGCAGCAGAAGACTACATTCAAAAGGCACTGGAGGGAAGGGTAAACTCAGAAGTGGCCCTAGTGGAAGAGGCACAGATGATTTCTCAGGAGATCTTGTGGACAGAGCCAACTGACGTGACAAAAGGCATTTGCCAGGAGACTCACCTACAGGCAACTCTTTCGTCATTTTCTCCCATCAGACGGTTGATCCCATTCGTGGGGAATATCCTAGAGATTGAAGAACTACTGGAAGATGGAGAGTTCTCTTTCAAAGACAAGATTGGACTTACCGTACAGAGGACTATCTCACAGTCACAAGCCAAAAAGAGCAAACCGAACGGAAGCTCGCTTAAAAGAGGCAGGAAAACCATGCAAAGACTACTGGAGGATGCTGGTAATATGAAGGGACAAACACGTTTAAGATCCGGGAGGGATATGGCCCCTCCTGGGCAGCCATGAAGTTCCTTACGTGGAATGTCAAGGGCTGCAATGCCCCTGACAAAAGACGTCTGATCAAGAGAGCTCTTGATCAGGCGAAAGCAGATATAGTTTGTATTCAGGAAACAAAGATGGAAGTTGAGGAAGCAGCGAAGGTTTTAGGAGTTAGACAGCGATGGTCCGGTTTTTTTGTGGAGGCAGTAGGAGCATCCGAAGGCTTGGGTATCTTGTGGAACCCTAGGCTTCTTAAAGGCAAACCCCTTATCAGGAAGAGAAATTGGCAGGCTCTTCGCTTCTCGTCTCTCACTTTGAAGCTCTCTGGGGTCTTGGTTAATGTTTATGGACCCACCAAATCAGCGGAGAAAAAGGCAGTATGGGAGGAGATTGGCCTTTTTTTAGCATCCTTGGGGAATGAGTTCTGTATGATTGCAGGAGATTTCAATGCTACCCTCAGCCCAGCGGACAAACGAGGGGGGACCCGATCCTTAGGTCCCAGTCAGGCTGATTTTCAGAACTTTGTGCAACAAAATCAGCTCCGGGAAGTGCCTTTAAAGGGGGGCACCTTCACCTGGACAAACCGTAGAAAAGGTTTTTCACATATTGTCGAGAAGTTGGATAGGATCTTCTTGGCTGGCGATTGGCAGAATTTACCCATTGTCTTCTAAGGTAACATCTTGGGGCAGTCAGGCTTCGACCACTACCCAGTTTCGATGGTGGTCCAGAAGAATGGGAGTCCGTTAAGGAGTCCCTTCAAATTCGAGAAGATGTGGCTTAGAGAGGAAGGCTTCCAGGAGCTGGTTGCGGCTTGGTGGCATGATGCGCCTTTTGTTGAGGGCAATGCGGCCTTTTGCATCTTCTCAAACCTGAGATACCTCAAACAGAAGCTGAAAGAATGGAATCAACTCCATTTTGGCAACATCTTCAAGGCCAGAGTAGAGGTGGAGGCGAACCTGGCGGCCCTAAACAGCAAGGTTTTGGATCAAGGTATGGATGACGTTGATTTCCAAACAGAACAAATATTGATGGACAAGTACTCTGAAATCCTGAAACGTGAGGAGATCCATTTCAAGCAAAAGTCAAGGGAAAACTGGTTGAGAGCAGGGGATAAGAACACAAAATATTTTCACAGCTCCTTGAAAGTAGGGCAAAACATTAACCGCATCCTTTCTATCGAAGATAGGCATGGGGTCCTTTTGGAAGAGAGTGAGAAGATTAATAAGGAGGCAGTCGATTTTTTCTCCACGCTCTGTCAAGAGGAGAGGGCAGATAGTAAGGCAGCGTAGGTCAAAGTCCTGAGGAATATCCCAAGCCTGGTGTCAGAGGAGGACAACAGGATGCTTAACAACCCAATCACATTGAGCGAACTTAAGGCAGTAGTCTTTGGTATGGGTGGAGACAAAGCTCCAGGTCCGAACAGCTTTCAGGCTTTTTTCTACCAAAAGTTCTGGGAGCTGCTCAAGCATGACTTGCTGTTGGTGGCTGAGGAGTCGAGAAGAGAAGGCTTCATCCTGAAAGATTTCAACAATACTCTGATAGCCCTTATCCCAAAAAGGGGACAGCCACGTAGGTATGATGACTTTAGGCCCATTTCCCTCTGTAATATTGTTTATAAAGTCATTACAAAGATTGTTGCAAATAGGTTGAAATGTCTTTTAGACTCGTTAATTTCTCCGGAGCAAAGTGGCTTTACTCCCAACCGGAGTATTATTGATGGCATCATTGTGGCCCATGAGGCCATACACACCGCCAGCAAGGGAAAGGCCAGGCGGATGATGCTGAAACTGGATATCCGCAAAGCATACGACAGAGTGGACAGAGAATTTATGCTGGCAGTTATGAAGCGCTTTGGTTTCGGGGAAGGATGGTTAAAGTGGATTAGAGGTATGATCTCTGATTACAGAGTTTCTATATTGATCAATGGCAATCCACAGGGGTTTTTCAGCACTAGTAGGGGTATCCGACAAGGGGATCCAATTTCCCCGTTTCTATTCAGTATTTTGGCAGAGGCTTTAGGCAGATTAATCACCAGTAAAAGGACTGGAGGAGAATGGAAAGGCATCCAGATTGCGAATGGGATATCTCCTACGTCCCATTCTCAATTCGCGGACGATACGTGTTTCTTTGGTATGGCATCAATGGCGGAGGCTACGGTGATGAAACAAGTACTGGATGTATACAGTTCAGCGTCAGGGCAGACTGTGAACTGGGAGAAATCGGAAATTTTGTTTTGCAATTCAGAAGTGGACTTACAAAGATCTATTGCTAACCTTTTTGGCGCTAAGATCGGCAAACTTCCAGGGAAATTCTTGGGAACCCCACTTTTCGAAGGGGCTGGAAGAGGACAGATTTGGAAATCACTGGTGGAGGAGTGCAGGGTCAGAATGGACAGTTGGAAAGGACAGTGGCTCACGTTGGTGGGCAGGATTACCATGATCAGGGCAGTCATCTCAGCTATGCCAGTCTTTGCGATGGCATGTTTCAGAATTCCAAAAAAAGAGATAAAAGCGATCCAAGCCTGTATGCGGAAATTCTTATGGAATGGGTCCCAGGATAATGAAAAGATTCCCCTTATGTCATGGTCCAAGGTTTGCAGGGCGAAAGGGGGGGGGTGCGGGTGTGCGAGACTGGTTACTTTTCAACACAGCCTTGGGGGCCAAACTTGTCTGGCAACTGTACAGCGCTGGGAAACAGAGATGGGTCAGACTTCTAAGATCAAAGTATCTGGACAGTCAGGAAGATGACAGGATACTGACAATTGAGGATCCTCAGAGAGGCTCAGCCGTCTCGAATTTCATCCTTAGCTGCAGAGAGCTTATCACCAACCACTTAACGTGGAAGATTGGGAATGGGCAGAAGGCAGATTTCTGGCACGACTCGTGGGACGGAGGGCAGAGACTAGACTCTACGACTCCCCCACATGCTATTGAGATCATGCAGCGGCTGTGGGGCACCCAAGTTTGTGACTACACCGAACTCCAACCATCGGACTGGGGTGGTCTGAGGAGTTGGAAAGATCCCTCTACATTGGAAATCAGTGATGAGATCAAGGAATGGTTAAGCAAAACCCTAGCTGAAAGGGCCTTAGTTGCGTCTCCTTCGGAAGACCAACTCATTTTGTGTGGCTCCAAAAGTGGCAATTACTCGGTTAAGATTGGGTATCAGCTCTTGGAAGGGAACCATGATAAGGTGGAATGGGAGCAAATCTTGTGCTGGAGCAAAGAGTGCCTCCCCAAGGCGGGCGCCTTCACATGGCTAGCTGGCAATGGTAAAATCTAATTAGGGGAAAGACTCACAAGAATGGGGTTCCGGGGACCTTTTCGGTGCCCTTTGTGCAAGCAAGCGGAAGAAACAGTGGACCACCTTTTTCTTCATTGCAATTATTCCCAGGAAGTCTGGCACAAGGCAATGGCCAAGCTGGAATGGACGACTCCTTTGACGGAAACCTTAGAATGCTGGCTGAAGGCATGGCCAAAGAAGCCACAAGGGTCTGTGTTCGCAGCAGCATGGAAAAATTTTCCGTCAACAATTTTATGGGAGCTATGGAAGGAACGGAACAGACATGTATTCCATGATAAGGAGGAATTGTTAGGGCCTTTTGAGCAAAGAGTTGACAGGGCCTTAGCAGAAGTAATTTCTTCGGCGGCATCATCTTCCAACTTGCACAACCCTACCTTCACAAGGTTTGACGCAAAGCTGCAAGCAAAACTTCCCTCGATCAAATGTCGTCCCGTTTATGGGAGTGTAAGGGTTAATCCTATCTTGCGAAAGGAAAGGTGCGCTTGGCAACCGCCAGAGGAAGGCTGGATCAAAATAAACTTTGATGGGGCTGCAAGAGGCAACCCTGGCACCTCTGGATGTGGCGGCGTGGCGAGGGATAAAGATGGCAATATTGTCGCCCTCATAGCAAAGAGGTTAAGAGATGGGACCAACAATGTGGCAGAATGCGAGGCCGCAAAAGAGGCCATCTTGCTGGGAATCAAGCTGGGTTTGAGGAAGGTGCATTTGGAAGGAGACTCAGAAATCATCATCAATGGAATCAAAAAAAGGCAATTTGGCCTCATGGCATCTGGACAAACACATTAACCAGATTCGGTGCCTTTTACCAAAGTTCGAAGACTTCAAGATCTCCCATGTCTACAGGGAGGCAAATACGGTGGCCGATAAGT
>MU220697.1:174861-208455 GCA_018584345.1 Thuja plicata | reverse complement strand
CCCATGTCTACAGGGAGGCAAATACGGTGGCCGATAAGTTGGCCAACTTGGGCGCCAACACCCCCCATGGAAGCAAGAATGATATTTTTGAAGACTTTGGCCTTCTCAATTTGGCTTAAGCTGGTACTTTATCTAAAGAAGCCATCCCACACATTTATCATTGGAGGGACTATAATTTGCCCACTCAAGATTTCCAATGGGCGGATAACACACCACTTGCAATAATGATACCGCACACAGGAAGAGTTGGGATTACGTGAGTTCAGTTTCACGGGCCCCCAAATCCCCAAGCTTTTATATTGTTCAAAACCCTCCCTTTCTGTTTCAGTTTTTCGAGCCACTTGCAGCAGCGTTTTATCCAACATGGAAGCAAATTTCGCGCTGGAATCGGGCAATCAAACCCAGGCGTATGAAGGTTTGGTCTCAGCTCGGCGCCTGAAGCATATCTTCCTCTTTGGAAACAAGCTTTCTTGAGCAAGGTCATGAATTTCTTAGGGCCGGAGTTCATGGATACCTACTAGCGGAGAAGGTCAAATTTGGATATTGCCTCACTCTTCGTAGCTCTGGCTCTGATGGTGGGGGACTCGAAAGAAGAAGTCCGCAGGGTGGTGGAAACATGTATAGACAAGCAATGGCTTGTAGGGTTGGAGGACATTATCGAACGGGCCGTTCTTGGGGTAGGACTGAACATGGGCCAGAACCCATGGAGGCTCATTGGTGGCGGAGATACTTCACTACAACCGCTGGTGGTGTGGTCTTCAGCGAACCCACGTGAAGTACATCTGTCGAAAGCAGCTAGGGCATGGCGGAGTATGGTGAGCTTTTTGCAGGAAAACACAGGGGAGGCGAGTACTGCTTTCAAGGGCAAAATGAAGACAACCCACAGAAAGAGCGTGCGCCCTCATGGAGAACCCTTGAGGTACCAGATCAAGAGGGAAGGTCGGGAGGTGACTGCTGTAGCGGTCAGTGCAGTTGCAGGGGTTGACACGTCGCTACTCAATCGAGGGAAGAAAAGCAAGACAGGGAGGCCACGATTCTCAGGGGCCGCGGATCATTCAATCCCCAATTTCACCAAGGCAGAGTCTGATACCTGGTTCAAGGATTGAGGTGGCCAAAGTTTCTCCTCCAGTTAAGCGGGGAGGTATAGGAAGTTTTTTGTCTTTACCATCCCGTTTTTGGGATTGTTTTGTGGTGGATGGCACTATTGTTGGGGTCAATAGTGGTGTATGGCGATGATGCCTTTTTGCTATGTAATGCTTAGGCTTTAGTTTACTATGCTTGTAATTGAGGGCCGCTATGCTCTCTTACTCTACATATTATGTAAGCTTTTTATAATCAATACAAAATCATGTTACCTATCAAAAAAAAAAGAACACCACAGATACCCTGGGAAAACCCTCCTTCAGGGAAAAACCTAGCCACACCAAGAAATATCACTTTATTGAATAATGAATGAGTCTGAATACAATTCTCACAAAATCATTAGACCGAACACCCTTAATGAACACTACACTATTTTTCTCTTTACAATAATATTGACTCAGATATACTTCACTCACAGAATGATAAATGTTTTTCATACAATACTGACAATACACCACACAAAACTCATCTACAGAAAATTCACGATAAACCACACAATGATTGCCTACAGAATACTTACGACAATCTAAAAAAGATATACACAATAATGATAAAAAATCATGCTATGATCATACACTACTAATAGTATTCAAAATAACATTAACACCCTGCTACAATATCGACACTAGCAACCAGCACTCCTGATTTGTAGCCCAAAGAATACACCCTACTAAGATTTCCGAAAAACATCGCTACAAGATATCTCATCTGTTGCATAGCGGTGACGCTTCATTGTATTTTGTGACTAACAGCCACATACACAACAGTTAAAAACGACTCTGTTAATTTCCAAAATCCACGCAAGAATAAGGCCCTTCAATTCTGATTGCCGACATACATGAAGGAAGATGCTTGGAAACTTGACTACCGTGGCACACAAACTAACAATAGTTACAAGGAGTGATTGTTCATATGCTGACGCTAATGACTCTTCATAGTCTTCGGTGATTGTCATCAAGAAGCATGACTACATATAGATAATCGTTCACCATTGAAGACCCTTTGTAGTCTCAGTATACCCGATCATAAGAAAAGATTGTGATGACAACAAATAAGAGACACCATCTTCTCATAGCAAATATCTCAATCATAACACTGATGTAATCATCACAAGTACACAGATAGCTCCTGCAGCTACCAAACTTCAACACTCCCTCTTAGCAAAGGAGATATCTTTCCAAATACTCAAGTCACGGAATCTTTCAACATGACACTCACAATGGCTTCACCCATTTGTGAGAAAAATTTTTTTTATCACAGTCTCTCAACATGATAGCATCATGGAGTCACTCAACATGATGTTCACCATGGATACTCCCATGTGTGAAATAAATATAAACACAAACTCTCATCACCGAGTCACTCAACGTGATGTTGTCATGGAATCTCTCAACATGACATCCACTATGGCTAATCCCATGAGTGGAAAGAGTAATACCTCCGTCTCAGAGGCAAACAAGGGCTTTCACCTCATATTTCTCTATCTCAAAGAAATATGCATTACAAGGGCTTTCACCTCACATTTCTCCATCTCAGAGAAATATGCATTACAAGGGCTTTCACCTCACATTTCTCCATCTCAGAGAAATATGCATTATAACAAGTAGCAGGAATCGCTGATGTTGAGACTCTCTCTCAGCAAGAGCAACATTCTCCACAATACCAAGCTTATCTTGAAATATGAAAACTTCACTATGGAAAGTGGCTTGGTGAGAATGTCAGTTGTCTGCTTATCAATACAAATGTACTTGAGTTGAATCGCTTTCCTTTGAACCATCTCTTAAATAATAATATTTAATTTGATCTATCATGAAATACTGGATTAATAGAAAGCTTCACATAGCTTTGATTATCACAATGAATCACAATTGGTTCCAAAGTCTGCCCAAACAATCCTACAAGAAGCTTTCGAAGCCACACTGCTTATCGAGCCGCCATACAAGCTGCGATATATTCATCTTTTGCAGTACTTTGTGCCGCACAAAACTGTTTCCTGCTGCTCCAAGAAATCATGGCAGATCCTAAGCTGAAACAACAACCAGAAGTACTCTTCCTATAGGTTACACTCCCAACCCAATCAGAGTCAAGAGTAACCTTGCAATTTCAGATCTTCACAAGAAGTATATTTCAGACCATTTCCCATTGTACCATGCAAATATCTCAATATATGCTTTACTGCAAAAAATTGAATTTGTCTAGGCTCACACATGAACTGACTGGGAATGTTTACAACATAACAAATAACCGGTCTAGTATTGACTAGATACATCAATGATCCAATCAATTGTCTATACATGGTGGGATCTACTAAATCCAAATTGGTTGCACAATCATTCAACTTCTTCAAATTTGTTTCCATAGGCATTGACATGGCCTTGCAATCCAGCATACCAAATCTCTTCAAAATGTCTATAGAGTATTTCCCTTGACTAAGAATAATCTCATTAGGCCTTTGCCACACTTCCAGTCCTAGAAAGTAATGCATAAGACCGAGATCTTTCATCTCAAACTCAGAAGCGAAATCTTTCTTGCATTTGACAACGAGATTATTTGCCCTTGTAAGAAATAAATCATCAACATAAAGAACTTAAATTAAAGCTTTATCATCAACTACCTTGAAGTAAAGATTTGGATCTGCATCATTCTAGGAGAATCCCAAGCACATTAAATATTGATCAATCCTTTTATACCATGCACACGGTGCTTGCTAAAGGTCGTACAAGGCCTTTTTCTATCTCCATACATGAGATTCCTTCCCATGAATCACAAAACTATATGGTTGTTCAATAAACACCTCTTCTTCAATCACACCATTAAGAAACACAGTCTTTACATCCATTTGATGTAATTTCAAGCCTTTAACTACTGCAATAGCAATGATAGTTCTGATAGAAGTATACCGAGCTACAGGAGCAAATGTCTCCTCATAATCTATACCTTCCTTTTGAGAGAAACCTCTTACCACAAATCTTGCTTTATACTTTCAATACTCCCATTAGCTGCATGCTTAATTTTGAACAGCCACTTGGAAGATACAACTACTTTTTCTTTAGGCCTAGGAACAACATCCCAGACATCATTCTTAATGATAGATTGATATTCTTTCGTCACAGCATCTCTCCATACTTGCTGATTTGATGCCTCTTCAAAACTTGAAGGTTCAGACTCAATGATGTGACTCATTAATGCAACATAACCTAAAAACTTATGAGGTCTCTTGCTTCTAAAGGTGCCACGAGGAGCAACATACTAATCAACCTCTTACATGGTATGTCTAGCCCATAAAGGTCTCTTTCTATCTAAAGAAACATTACTTGGTCCATTGGACGGTTCTATGGGATCAACTGGATCAATAGATTCTTCAAAATTAGTAGACTCCCTCAGAATCTCAGAAGGAGAACTAGGAGCAATGTCCATATCTTGATATGTCTCTTTTTATTCCCTATCTATCTCCATGGCTCCTTTAATCTTTTGGAAACTATTTCTTCCTCAAACGATACATCCCTACTGATTTCAATCTGTTTTTGTCCTGGAATGTAGATTTTGTAGGCCTTAGAAGACTCATTGTAACTATTATACACTAAATTTTGCACCCTATTCAAGCTCTCGTAGTCTTGATAATCTAGTATAACATGGGAATCACTTCGAGGTTGTGGGACCTCTACTAACTTGAAGTGAAGCCTCCGGATTCTAGGCCGGTTCCTCTTGGATAATCACCTAATCTGCTCTCTAATATGAAAAGTAAACTTGGAGGGAAAGGGATAGAAGGAATGCTTGAAGGGACTGAAAGCAAATTATCCTACTAGGTGATACACTGAAGGTAACTTGAATCATAACACAATGACTGAGATCAGCATAAAAGTTTGTTGAATCTAGTAGAACACAACTTTCTGAATAGGTTTGCATAAATATTTCATAAAGAGGTCTAAAATGAACAGAGGCTATGCAGGGAAAGAAAGAATTTCAAAAACAATAGCGTTTTCACCAAAGTAGACACATACTACAACCTGCAAACAAACATTCACTTCTGCAACCAGGCACAGGAATGAGACAAAATGACAGGGGACTAAAGAATATCCACAAACTCATCTAAATCAAATCATCCACAGTAGTACACGGAACTGCAGAAAGAAAGAGGGCTCAGGAACTCCAAGATTTCTCTGAAATCATTGAATATATTCTAATTCAGTAAGAGAAGTCCAAAAAAGAAAGCCCAGGGACAGAGAAAATGTCACAAAAAGCTTTTGCAATGTCTAAAAATCAATGAAAGATTACAACAAATGGAAAACTTAGGGGCAGAGAAAATGCCACAAAATATCCTACATAAGTTGAAAACTCTGAGCTCTAAAAGCTCTCAAAACTACTTATATACATGCTCCTCTAGCACGCAGGCTAAGGAGACAATCCGATTCTAGAAATTAGGGTTACAATAGATCTTGAA
This sequence comes from Thuja plicata, assembly GCA_018584345.1. Lineage (NCBI taxonomy): Eukaryota > Viridiplantae > Streptophyta > Pinopsida > Cupressales > Cupressaceae > Thuja > Thuja plicata. The sequence continues at coordinate 202,871 of MU220697.1, read as the reverse complement.
TAAACAATTCAGAAACCCTAAATCCATCAATTCTATTCATTAATGCAACTGAGAAATATCCTACTCGATCAGATATATCTTTGAAGTCCTTTTCATCACCATAAATGCAGTCTGAGAAGTTGGCTCGATCCATCTTTCTGTCTGCAGCTTGAAAAATCACGCCACCGCTATAGACTCTGAGAATTAGATCTTTTGAATTTTAAATATTTGAATATGCAACGGTCACAGGTGGCGCGGGCACTTGTATCAACAACCGAGAAAATATCAGATCTCTTGTTTAAAACATGGTCGTCGATCTCCATCTTTATATTCGTTACCGTCTTTACCTTTATCTTCGCTGACCTTGACTTTAACTCGGGTTCACTTCCCTTTAACTCTGGTTGCCTGAAATTCCCTTATGTCGCTGAGTCGGGATAACATTTTTTTAACCCTGAGTTTCCTTCGAGACTGCGCGACCACCGCGAGATTAGAACCTGAATCAACAGTTGTTGTGAAGCTGCGTTCACTTTGCTGGCGTCATTACTTCTTATCGAGACTCAGCGACAATCACAGTATCAGATCGAAGATCAACGGCTGGCAGAGAATCTCGAAACACTTTGCCTTAATTCTGATTCCTTACGAGACTACGCGACTAAATACTAATGCCTGGGTTCCCCTCTGCCATGTGTCGATCTGTTATTTACCCTCGATTAGCAGACTGTGAATCACTTTGACCTTTTGACCAAACTCCGCTTCTGACCATGAGTTCATTTAGAGACTTGGTGACTGAACAGTCTCGCAATCTCCAAACCCTTCCTTTAACTATGGTTATCATACGAGACTTCACGACTGAAAGATCTTTGACTTCACTCAGCTCGAACTCAGGTCACGTCTATAGTTAGAAATACATTAAGTCGCGATATCTCGCAGGCCTTTCATAACTGTGGGTTACTCTGGGAGACTTAGCGAGCACCATGAGATCAGGTCTCGATCTGACGATCAACATTAAATCTCGATAGCCAAAGAGGATATTCCTTTCCCTTTCGAGATAATGCGACTAAAGGCAGTCTCGTGATCGCTGAGCAACATGGAATATTCTTTCTCCTTTGCGCGACTAAGAGACAGGCAAACTGAAATACGCACATGACTTAAAAGGCACTTAAGTTACTCGAAAAAGTAATGAAGAAATAGAACGTGCCTTGCCTTGAACAACTAGGGTTTTCATGAAATGCTTAGGGTTTCTTCATACTTAGGCCATTTTTCATGAACTAGGGTAGAACCAGAGAGCTAAAAATATGCAGGACAGAAAGGATCAAGACCAGAAAAACATGCAATAACCTACAAGCTGGGCTCTACCCTTGTGGGAGCCACATTTTTCTCCACTTGTAGCCATAATTCACCGGATGTGGAAATTTTGGGTAACATTCTTGGCAATTTCTGTTGGATGTCAGCCTTCCAGACATTGAAAACCAGTGATCTTTGACATTTGTTGGGCATGGAATCATCTTTGAGCATATGAAACCTTTTGGGAAAAGGATTGAAACCAAGAGAGACAACTAACTGTGCACGAGCACTTCAAGGAAAGCAGGAACTAAACCTAGAAAGCAAGAAAAAGCAGGGAACTAGTTTACAGGGCAGGACAAACCTCGAAACAGGGTTTGAGATGAAAACCATTGACTGATATTGGCAAGGTTTCTCCTTCAAAAGTTGATAATTGAAATGTATTATGTTCCTTGCACTTTGTGACCCCAGAAGGAATCAAACTTTGAATGCCTGCCAGGCCTAGACTTGTATTCATCCCACTTGAGGACAATATCTCCAACATTGAAATTCCTAGCTCTAGCTTTCTTATCAAAATTCTTCTTAGTTTGCATTTGCTGGAATTCCATGGTTTGCATAGACTTGTTTCTGATTTCTTCCAGCTCCATTAGTTGAGCATACCTTTCCTGTAAGGGATCTCCTTCTTCAAAGAGAACCAATTGTGTGGCAAGGTCTAATGTTGGTAACTCTGTTGAAATAGATAATCTGGACTCCTTGCCATATACTAGCATATAGGGAGAATTCCCAATGATCTTCTTTGGGGTTATTCTATCTAGCCATAAAGCAGACTTGAGCCTAGAGTGCCAGTCTCTTTGATTTTCTTGCAAGGTCTTCTTGATAATCCTTATAAGGTTCTTATTTGTAGACTCTGCTAGGTCATTACCCTAAGGGTAATAATTGGAACTGGTATTCAGATAAATGCCATTCTTGACTGCCATTCAGCCACTCTTAGCCCTGTAAATGCAAGTGCATTATCTGATATGATTGAGTCTAGAGTGCCAAATCTGTGGATTATATCATCATAAAAATTTAGGACAACATTCACATTTGCCTCTTTTAGTGCAATAGCTTCTGTCCATCTAGTGAAATAATCAATTGCAGTTATTATCCATTTGTGTCCTGCACTAGATGGAGGATTAATTAGGCCTATAAAATCAATGCCCCATTTCATGAAAGGTTGCTCTGTTCTAATTGGTTGGAGGGGCAAAGCTGCAAGTTTTTCTTTTCTTGCAAACATAGCACACTTTATGCATTTTCTCACATGATCGTGACTATCCTTGAAGATAGATGGCCAATAGTATCCAGCCCTCATGATCTTAAAGGCAGTAGTCATGGGAGAAAAATGACCTCCAGAAGGTCCATCATGAAATTTATTCAGGACACCTGCCACTTGATCTGAATCTGTGCATCTTAAAAGGACACCACTATGATCCTTCCTAAAAAGAATCTCATCAATCAGCACAAAGGGGATAGATTGCAATCTATAATACCTTCTTTTGGCTAAATCTAAATTTACAGGACATTCACCTATTTTCAAAAAATGAATCATGTTAGGCAACCAACCTGCTGCCTTGGCATGTTCTTCTGTTGAATGCATAACCAAAGATGCATTCACTTGCTCTGTATTTATTAAATTTTCATCCTCTGTCAAATGTTCACAAAGACCTCTTCCTCTTACTAGCTTGGTAATTTGGATATCAATGTCATATTCCATGACTTTGGTAATCCAACCAGCTCTCTTCTCATTTAGGTCCTTAGAAAGCAAGAACTCTTTGACACTTGGGTGAGTGACTCTTAATTGTACCTTGCAGTGAGTTAGTAGATATCTGAATTTTTTAAGGCTTTTCACCACAGCTAGTACATGTTTCTCTACAAAAGAATATCTTTGTTCATATTCTTCTAAACCCTTGCTAAAGAAAGCAATAGGTTGCTCCAATCCATCAGAGTTTTCTTGAGTTAGTATTGCAGAAATGGCATCAGAGCCTCCATAAGCATAAAGGATAAAATCCTTACTAAAGTCAGGGTTCAACAAGGCAGGAGCTTTTGTCAAAGCCTCCTTGATGGCCTTGGAAATTAGCCTTTCCCTCTTTGCTTCAGCTGAAAACTGAGTTCTTCTTTAACATAGTTGTCAAAGGCTTTAGTAAATCTGCAATATTAGGCAAGAAACGCCTGACAAAGTTAATCCTTCCTATGAAAGATTGTAGACTTTTCTTTTGATGTGGGAGTGGGAGTTCTAAGATAGCTGCAATCCTCTTAGGGTCAACTGTAATTCCTTGTTTGGATACAATATATCCCAACAGTTTTCCTTCATGGGCTGCAAACACACATTTCTTGGGATTAAGAGAGATCCCAAACTCTACATCTTTAAAATATTTTCCTCAGATGTTTGATATGGTTTGCTGCATGTTTAGAATAAACAGTAATGTCATCTAGATAGACCAGTACAAACTTGAACATGAGGCTCTTAAAGGCCATATCCATTGCCTTTTGAAAAGTAGCACCTGCATTAGACAAACCAAAAGGCATCTTTTGATAAGCCATGGTTCCCCATTTGGTTGTAAATGCAGTCTTATATTGATCTTCCTCATGAACCAAGATCTGATTATATCCTGAATAGCCATCCAACAGTGAGAAGCGTTCTGATCCAGAAACGCACTGTAAAATTTGTTCCATAGGTGGCAATGGATGGCGATCTTTTAGAGATGCCCTATTTAGGTCCCTAAAATCAACACATAATCTCAATTCCCCATTCTTTTTCCTAACAGGGACTAAGTTGGACACCCAACTAGTATGCTTGATGGGGTAAATAATACCACTTTCAATCAATTTAAGAACCTCTCTGTGCATGAGTGGCTCTAGCTTAGGGTTGACAGGCCTTTGCTTCTGTCTTACTGATTTGGCATTTGGCTCTAATTCAATTGTGTGTTGAGCAAGTGCTGGGTTGAAACCTTTTAGGTGCTCATACTGCTAGGCAAAAACATCACTGAATTCCTGAAATAATTGGGCATAAGCCTGCTTTTCTAGATCAGTATTAATCTTCCCAAATTTCAAGCTTTTACCTGGCTCCAGCTCTAGGTCAGTGCAATGTTCCTGCTGAACTACCAGGCCAACTTTACTCTTCTATGCTTGGTCATCTCTGTTGAAAACAGATTCCAGGGTGACAAGTCCTTTTGGCATTTTATTTGACTTAAGTTGTACCACTTGATCACCATAGTTCTGCATCAATCTATTTTGGTTATGCTCGGAGAAGACATCTTCAAACAAGAACTGCAGAATTTGCTCATCATTGTCAAATACTTGCCAATTAACATTATTGTCAGGGATAGAAGGCCTGATGATCACTTTGATATGCTCTTGATCCCTTTCCACTGAAATGCTATTAGGAATGTCATACTGGGATCCAACCGTAGCTAATCTGTCTGCATTCTGATTTAGTTTTCTAGGGATTGCAATAATGTTGAAAGCATTAAAATATTCAATGGCATCCCAAACTCTATGCTTGTATGCTCTCATTGTATCACTTTTGGTTGCACTTATCCCTCTTACTTGGCTGACTACTGTCACCATAAACTTTTAGGGCTTTGATTCTTCTCTTTCTAGCCCACTCCAATCCATTCACTAGGCTTTCATATTCAGCAGTATTGCTAGTGCAAGAGAAGCTGAATCTAAAAGATGTATAATACTTTTCTCCCTTTGGAGAGATTAGCAAAGCACCACCACTAGATCCATGTCTGCTTCTAGCACCATCAAAGAATAGCTCCCAAACTTGGTTGCTCTGATTTTCTAATTTAGTGTCTGCCTTGGAAAGATTTGGCTCTATGAATTCATTCTCTTGTACCAAATAGTTTCCCAAACCAGCATCCCAAATAAAATTGGCTTTGGCCTCTGAGGCTTTCTCTGATTCTAAATCATCTAGATAGATATCAGGGATATCTTCTATCTTAGTTTTTTCTTCTCTGATGATTGGAAAGTCATTACTGTCAAGTGCAAGACAACTTGAATTGAGCACATTGGACACATAAGGTTCTCTATGGTGTGCTGCCAATGATTCAGACTGAATGGTGACCTTAGTTCCATATCTAGTATGAAAAAGCATGTGGGACCAGTCAGAAGAAAGATAGCCTCCTATCTTGGCTGTGAATTCCCTTGACAAACATATGGCAAATAAGGCAGGGAGGTCTATGATATATATGTCAAGTAGGATAGAGAAGTTGGGGCTTGCATGGAGGATCAAGCTTGTGTCTTTGGCTAGACCTATGGTGTTTACTGAGGAACCATCAAGCTGGGTCACCTTTTTTTGAAAGGAATCATATTTAAGTCCCAATTGGTCTGCCACTTTCTTGGGCATGACAGAGCTAGTAACCCCACTATCCACCATACAATTATGTACTAAAGATTTTCCAATAATTAAGGATACATAAAAGGGAGGTGGTTTTAGGTTCCTACCTTGTATGGCATCTGCCTTGGAGTTGTTGCTTGAAGTCTCCTTCCTTTCTTGATCAATGTTGACCAGCACTGGCTTAGCAACTTCTTTTATAGACTGTTGAGGAATCACCTCTTCAGTCATTGCTTTCTTCAATATCTCAGGTTGTCCGAGAATAGCCAAGGAGTCCCACATAGACATAGTGACATTTGCCTTCTTCATATTGTCTACAATGTTGAAGGGCACTGTTGCATGTACTTTTTAGTGTCTTTACTATGATAGGCTCAACCTCCTTGGGAGATTGGCCTTCTTTGACTGGAACGGTGGGAGTCTTCTTCAGTATGGTAGGAACAGAAGGATGTGGTGTATCTGCAGATGTAGTAGCCTTAGCTCCATCTCTTGTTCGCTCCATGTCTTGAGCTCTTCTCTTAGACCGGGTGTTGGCTGCTATTGGGGATTCACCATTTACTCCATTGAAGTCTTGCTGCTCCCAATTTAAGAGGGCAGTCTCATTATGTTGTGCTTCTTGCTAAGGAACTGACTCACTAGAAGAAGCCTCTGATTGAGTATGTGAGGCATTTTGAACCATTAGTGCTTGGTTCATCCACCCATTTGAGCATGTAGCCTGATTGTGTGGTTGATTACAAGGAAAACACCATTCATTGTCCAAGACTAGATTATTCTTACTTGGAACTATATCTCTTGTTGGATTTGCAGAGCTAAGAGGCATAGGATTGTAAGGTTGGAATGGCCTCTGATTGAAGTTCTGCCTTTGACCTTGATAGTTTCCTTGATAAGGTGGCCTATTCTGCTGATAAGGTGGCCCCTGATTCTGATATTGTTGGTTGGGACTCTGGCTTTGTGGCTGAAAGGGTGGTCTATTCCCTTGATTCTGATTTTTTTAAATTGGTCAATTCCTTGGTTAGAGTCTATAGCAAGTTTGTCATTTCTTGTTGGCTACTTTGTAACAAGTTATTTGTTGCTTGTTGATCGCTTTTCATTGCTTGCAGCTCTTGGGAGAAGCCTGTTTTAGATTCCTCATAGCTAGTACTGGCTTGAGGTGCTACTATAGTGGGTATGGGAGTGTATGGAGGGATATTCAAAGGCATATTGGGCTGAATATTGGGAAAAATAGGCATGGGCGGCCTTGGGGCTATCATGCCTGCTTGGATTAAACAATTTTCAGCCCTGCCAGCTATGTCAAAGGCCTGAGGCAATGAAGTACCTCCCATGGATTGAATCATGACAGAGATATTGCTATTCAGACTTCTCAAGACATATAGGAAGGCATGGTCAGCTGAAGGTCTTACTGAGATAGGAATTCTATTCCATGTCTTAAGGAATCTATTATTAAAGTCTGTCATTTGTTCTTGAGGAGCTCTCTTTATGGTTGTTAGTTGCTCAACCAGAGATAAGTAATTTGATTTACCCTCAAAATATTTGCTTAATGATTCCCCTAATCTATCCCATGAATCAATAGAACCAACAGCAAGAGTTCTAAACCATTCTAAGGCCTTACCTTTGAAAGAGGCTACTAGCAGCTTGGTAGCCACATCTTCTTCTGTAATGTGATGCACACTGCAAATGGTAGCCACATCTCTTATGTGCTCACATGTTGTTGTCTATCCTTCACCTTTGAAATCAGGTAGACTTTTGAGTGCTGCTAAGGGAACATCATGGTGTTGAGCAAAGTTCAAAGTGCTTCCTTGATTAAATGGTACATAGGCAAACTGTCTTGCCATTGCAGGAGCTGTGATTAGCTGAGAAGCAACTGTGTGAGTTGTATTTAAACTGAAGGGTAGAGTTGAATCTTCTTGTAGCTCTCTTGTTAGAGATCTTCCTCTCCTTCTTGAGTGGAAAGGCAAAGGTCTCCTTTTTGCAGTAGGTGGTGTAGACTAAACCCTCCTTGTAGGGGATGCTCTCTGAGATGATCTACAATAACTTCTAGTCAGAGGCAGTTGTGAGAACTCAAAGGGCTTTGAGCTCCTTGTCTCAACCTTTCTCATAAACTTTTGAACAAGACTGGATCTTCTATTCTTCACCAATGGAGCCGCCAGATATGTTTTGGAGAAAACCTCTTTTAGGTTAGTTCTATGTAGTCAGCACATCAGAGATAGCATAGCTTGAAAAATGAACTTCCTTTTGTGGTCCCACCGGGCGTGCCAGAACTGTTATACACTAAATTTTGCACCCTATTCAAGCTCTCGTATTATTGATAATCTAGTATAACATGGGAATCACTTCGAGGTTGTGGGACCTCTACTAACTTGAAGTGAAGCCTTTGGATTCTAGTCCGGTTCCTCTTGGATAATCACCTAATCTGCTCTCTAATATGAAAAGTAAACTTGGAGGGAAAGGGATAGAAGGAATGCTTGAAGGGGAATGACTGAAAGCAAATTATCCTACTAGGTGATACACTGAAGGTAACTTGAATCATAACACAGTGACTGAGATCGGCATAAAAGTTTCTTGAATCTAGTAGAACACAACTTTCTGAATAGGTTTGCATAAATATTTCATAGAGAGGTCTAAAATGAACAGAGGCTATGCAGGGAAAGAAAGAATTTCACAAACAATAGCGTTTTCACCAAAGTAGACACATACTACAACCTGCAAACAGACATTCACTTTTGCAACTAGGTACATGAATGAGACAAAATGACAGGGGACTAAAGAATATCCACAAACTCGTCTAAATCAGATCATCCACAGTAGTACATGGAACTGTAGAAAGAAAGAGGGCTCATGAACTCCAAGATTTCTCTGAAATCATTCAATATATTCTAATTCAGTAAGAGAAGTCCAGACAAGAAAGCCCAGGGACAGAGAAAATGTCAGAAAAAGCTTTTGCAATGTCTGAAAATCAATGAAAGATTACAACAAATGGAAAACTTAGGGGCAGAGAAAATGCCACAAAATATCCTACATAAGCTGAAAACTCTGAGCTCTAAAAGCTCTCAAAACTACTTATATACATGCTCCTCTAGCACGCAGGATCAGGAGACAATTCGATTCTAGAAATTAGGGTTACAATAGATCTTGAATAAACAATTCAAAAACCCTAAATCCGTCAATTCTGCTCATTAATGCAGCTGAGAAATATCCTGCTCGATCAAATATATCTTTGAAGTCCTCATCACCATAAATGTAGTCTGAGAAGTTGGCTCGATCCATCTTTCTGTCTGCAGCTTGAAAAATCATGCCACCACTATAGACTCTAAGAATCAGATCTTTTGAATTTTAAATATTTGAATATGCAACGGTCATAGGTGGCGCAGGCACTTGTATCAACAGCCGAGAAAATATCAGATCTCTTGTTTAAAACATGGCCGTCGATCTCCATCTTTATATTCGTTACCGTCTTTACCTTTATCTCCATTGACCTTGACTTTAACTCGGGTTCACTTCCCTTTAACTCTGGTTGCCCGAAATTCCCTTATGTCGCTGAGTCGAGATAACATTTTATTAACCCTGAGTTTCCTTCGAGACTGCGCAACCACCGTGACATTAGATCCTGAATCAACGGCTGTCGTGAAGTCGCGTTCACTTTGCTGGCGTCATTACTTCTTATCGAGACTCAGCGACAATCACAGGATCAGATCGAAGATCAACAGCTGGTGGAGAATCTCGAAACACTTTGCCTTAATTCTGATTCCTTACGAGACTACACGACTGAATACTAATGCCTGGGTTCCCCTCTGCCATGTGTCGATCTATTATTTACCCTCGATCACCAGACTATGAATCACTTTGACCTTTTGACCAAACTCTGCTTCTAACCATGAGTTCATTTAGAGACTGAACAGTCTCGCAATCTCCGAACCCTTCCTTTAACTATGGTTATCATACGAGACTTCATGACTGTAAGATCTTTGATTTCACTCAGCTCGAACTCAGGTCACATTTGTAGTTAGAAAACATTAAGTCGCGATATCTCGCAGGCCTTTCTTAACTGTGGGTTACTCTGGGAGACTTAGCGACCACCGTGAGATTAGGTCTTGATCTGACGATCAGCGTTAAATCTCGATAGCCTGAGAGGATATTCCTTTCCCTTTCAAGATAATGTGACTAAAGGCAATCTCATGATCGCTGAGCAACATAGAATATTCTTTCTCCTTTGCGCGACTAAGAGACTAAGGCAAACTGAAATACGCACATGACTTAAAAGCCACTTAAGTTACTCGAAAAAGTAATGAAGAAATAGAACGTGCCTTGAACAACTAGGGTTTTCATGAAATGCTTAGGGTTTCTTCATACTTAGGCCATTTTTCATGAACTAGGGTAGAACCAGAGAGCTAAAAATATGCAGGACAAAAAGGATCAAGACCAAAAAAACATGCAAAAACCTACAAGCTGGGCTCTACCCTCGTGGGAGCTACATTTTTCTCCACTTGTAGCCATAATTTGTCGGATGGGGAAATTTTGGGTAACAGTAACCAACAAAAATTCCTTTCTTGCCTAAAGGTTCTAGCTTAGTTCTTTTTTCTTTAGGCACATGAATATAAATAGGATACCCCAAAATTCTGAAATGACTAACTTCAGTTTTAATACCTGCGAAGGACTCTTCAAGAGCCATATTTTCCAAAATTTGATGAGGACTTTGAATCTGAACATAAACAGTTGTTTTGCAAGCTTCTGCCCAAAGAAAAGTTTGCAAATTTTGATCATGAATCATAGCTTTCACTGCCTCAACAATGGATCTATTCTTTCTTTCTGCAACTCCATTTTGTTGCGGGTTATATGGAACACAAAACTCTCTCTTGATCTCTGCCTCGATACAAAAATTTTGAAAAACTCTAGAAGTATATCCCCCTCCATTATTTGATCTTAAAACTTCGATCCTTTTTTCAGACATATTTTCAACTTGAACTTTGAACTCTTTAAATCTAGAAAGCACTTCATCAGACTCCTTAGATTTCAAGAAATAAATCCAGGTCTTATGAGAAAAATCATCAATAAAAATCACATAGTACCAAAAGTCACTCAAAGATGAAAAAGACATAGGTCCACTTAAATCAGAATGAATCGGATCTAAAATTTATTTTTCTCTACTTTCACTATTGTGAAAAGGAACTTTAACGTTCTTACCTAGAGCAAAACCTTTTCAAATACCATCATGCTCTTGATTAAGCTTTGGAAGACCAACAACCATCATCTCCATGGATGAAAGAGTTCTAAAATTTAAGTGAGCAAATCTTCTATGCCACAGCTCACTTGTACTGATGGAATCATGTGCTAAAGCTTGAATAGGACGAACAGAAAATCTATATAGACTCTCTTGAGGAACACCAATTTCACGAGCTGTCTTAATGCTAGTGTTCTTCTTCCATACAAGCACTTTACCTTCAGCAAATACAACTTGATACCCTTTGTCCTCTAATGTTGAAATTGAAATCAAATTTCTCTTGAATCCTAGAACAAACAAGACATCACTCAAATGAAGAGGGATTACTGAATCTAGATGAAAAGAAGTAGTCCCAACTTCTTCGGTTCAAGAGCTGAATCTGAATTTCTATCTCTATTCCTCTTCTAATTTCCTTTTCTTCCTTTCCTTTTAGACGTTTGAGCAGCAAGGACATGATCTTCTTCATGATGAGATTTTCGTCCATTTCCTCTTGCTTCTAATCTGAATTCCTCTTCAATGCAATCAGCTCTAAGACGATCAAACTTGGGTAGTTCGTCTCTTCCACTAATGCCTTGAATAAAAGACTCCCAAGAATGAGGGAGACCATTCATGGCCAACATAACCAGGTCTTTATCTTCAATTGAATCTCCAATGGCACTAAGCTGATCTTTCAATTCTGTAATCTTCATGAAAAAGGAGATGACTGATTCTCCTTTAGCCATTTTTATATGGAGAAGTTGGCATCTCAAGGCAAGAGCTCTGCTAGTATTGTTGAACTCATACAAGCTTTGAAGATTTTCAAACATTTCTTTAGCTGAATTCAACTTGGATATAATCGGCACAAGATGATCCTTTACAGGATCAATCAATATCTTCCTTGCCATAATGTTATTCTTCCTCCATTGAGCTTTCCCAATATCGTCGGTTGGCTCAGGCACATCACTCTTCACATAGTTTAGAAGATCATTTTCTTCTAGTGCAATAAGGACTCTGAATTTCTATGATGTGAAATTCGATGCACCGTCCAGCCTATCTTCAACCTTGAGTCCATTCACCATTTTCGAAACTTGAAAGAATCAATCTAGAAAAAGAAGAAAAGAATATTTCGCTGCTTGAATAATTTTGGTTCTGGATCTTTACTTAAACCCGCTCTGATGCCATGTTAAATTTTGAGCCAGAATAACATAAAACAAAGAGCAGATATCTTAAAACACAAGAACACCAGAGGGTCTTCATAAAAATTCATCCTAGAAGCATATATAAAATTGTCTTGACCCTTCATTGTCTTGTCGTTACAAAGTGAAAACCATTTGTTGTCTGGACCCTTCATTGCCTTGACGTTACAAAGAAGATGAGGTTATGTGTTGAGTTGGCTTCAATATTATATTTATTTATTTTGAATACAGGGGAGAAAGATAACTCCCGTAGCTATAACATCAACAATTAGTAAAATATTTGATGAATTAATGAATGAGCAAGACGCTCATTTATAGTTAACAAAGACGAAACAATCGTTGTTATTAGAAACATTCTAATAATGGAAGAATAAAAACAATATAACATTCTAATATTTACAGGATTTACAATATTGACCATTAAAAAATAAATAAAGATATTACAGAGATATTATTCTAATAAAATTGCACAAGAGATGCCAACAAAGAAAGATCCACCAAGGATATTTATTCATTCTATTTCCTGATTCAATCACTTAGATGAGCAAGCAGTAGCTTGTGGTAACTTTTTCCACTACAAAGGTTGAGTACATGGCAGCGACTCGTGCCTTTAAGGAGGTCATATGGCTTAAGCATTATGTTCATATGTGCCATTGAGTCAAAGAGTTGTCTAGGTTGGGGGCCTAGCTCGATTGGTGAGAGCTTTTTGTGGTGGGTGTGAGGTCGCGACATCCAGTCTCCCCCCAGCCCACATGGTATTGGAGGACGTGTTGTGCCCATGTCACCGATCAGGTTAAAAAATTTACCTAGCACACTACAGTTTATAGGGAGGCTACTCGATTCCTGTAGTTTTAAAAAATAGAAGTCAAAGAGCTATCAAAGTGTCATATTTCTCGAAAAGAACCTGATTTTTCATGCGTGGATACAGCATATTGATATCCACTACCATTTTTTTTGTGACATTGTAGAACATGGGAGAGTGATGCTCAAGAAAGTTGACAATTTGCAAAATGTTGCAAATGCATTGATGAAGCCAATGAGCACAGAAAAGTCAAGTGGTGGAATGAGTCTATGGGCCTCTAAATCCCTAGCAATTAGTTGAAAGTATTTGTACTCCCTATACTTTTGCAAGGTGTTCAACAAATGGGAGAATGTTAGGAAAGGTGTCTTGACCTTGCATCTTATAATTAAAAACACAAAAGAAAGCAATTGTTAGGCTTTAAAATAGGAAAAAACAATTTTTGGGCTACAAAGGTCATTTTTGGCACAAAATTTTTTTGGAATGGATCTTAATTGCCAAGCTAATTATGAAGATATAGATTTCTTTGAAATCTACAATTTAGAAAAAAAAAATAAAGGGACTCAGACGGATTTTTAGATGAAAATTTATGGCCTCTAGAAGTTGAACCTCCCACTATGCAAAAATATCTGAAATAAAAGAGAGTTGTAAGAGGGAGATGCACTTGTTGACTAATTTATGACTCATGTTATGACATGTCATAAGGTATTTTTGAACGGAGATAACATAGCCAAATAGAGTGTCCAAGTTGGTAAGTTGAATATGATGAGTTTATAGCAAGTGGAAGAAATATACTACTCTTAGACTATGGACTCATCTTGGGGATTGGTATTGGATTTTCAATTAGGGATTTTCGAACCACATTTTGGGTGGTTTTAGATCATGGTTTCCCAATTACTATTTGAAGGTTCTATGTATTGTCTCTCCTATTTATTGGGTGCTTTAGAATGAAGTTTCATAGTGTGAGATTTTGTAAGTACTATTACACTATTAGATATGCTTCAAATCTCTTATAGATGATACTCCTATAAAGGGTTAGGCTTTACAAGTGTATTGTAACCATTGATATTGAACAGTACATTGAGTTTCCTTTAAGTGTTGAGGGAGTTTTCCCAAAAGAGTTTCCACATATAAATCATTGTGTTATTGTGTATTGCTTTTGTGTTTTCCTTGTAATTATATGATTAGTTTAATTTCTGCACATATCTTCTCTCACAGATTATTGTCGGAACTGTATTCCACACCTGCACTTCCTTTCAACCAAAACCAAGTGTCCTAGCCGAAGATGTTTGTAAAAGAGGATATCATGTTAATCCATTCATTAAGGTTCAATTCCTAGGAATCCCTGTCAGGCCAGACACCAGCCTTAGATAACTTTGAGGGAGTCTTACACCCTAGTGCCAGCCTTAAGATAACTTTGACCGTCAGGGTTCAATTTCTAGGAGTCCCGTATAAAACCAAGCCAGCTTTAAGGTAACTTTGATCATCGATGTTCAATTTCTAGGAGTCCCCTATAAAACCAAGTGCCAGCCTTAAGGCAATTTATTTAGAGGAAGTCTTGCTCCCTGTCAGGCCAGCTGCTGGCCTCAAGGTAACTTTGATGGAATCTTGTTCCTTGTCAGCCCAGATGCCAGCCTTAAAGTGACTTTAATGGTCTTACTTGCAGTCAGGGCAGCTTAGCTGAACATGAGATTATGGCTGCGTGCAAAAAATTTCTCACTCCCACACATATCTTTACATCAAAAACCTTAGACACTCTCAACTAGACTCGACCGAAATTTAAATTAAAAATTGTTACGATCTTGCAATCTTGTGCAAATTTACGATCATAATTTTCAACACTTAAAACACATGTCACAATTAATTAAAGCAGAAAAATAAGAAACTGAATTCATCATTCTTATAACGAAATCACAAATATATTCTAAATCATATGTGTGCCTGTGAGTGTGAATGGAAAAGAGAGGGGGTTTGAGATTTACTTATAGGATAAACTCGGTGCATCGAATTTGGAATTCTATATTTTTCTAAAATTACCCAAAACCTGCTGGTTATTGCTCTTCAAATTTGGAAGGAAATGGAGATGTAGTATTACCAGTGATGCAAACAACTCCATTCCGGCGGAGTGTGGTGGTCCAGGGAGAGTCCTTGCGGAGGTCGAAAGATCGAACCTCGTCAGCACCACGTCTCATCAATTCGAGGCATAGCGCAGAGCCTACAAACCCTGCGCCCCCTGTAACCACGAAGGTGTTGCCTTCAATTCCTTCGTTCTCCCTTAAATGCATCGTCTAGCATTCAACAATGTCAAATTCTTTCGCCTAGATTCCTTCCTCCACTTATAAACTCATCGCATACACCTAGAAAAATTTTTCCTTTTCTGAATTTGCAAAACTTCATTTAACAATCAACCCTCAACAATCTCTAATAAGGTGTGCAAGAGCATTAAAAAAATCTGTACAGTTCATTTTATTCCAACAAAATAGGACATGCCTTAAATCATACTGATTAAAAAAATGCCCACTGTTTTCCACTTTTATTCCAACTAAATAGGACATGCCATAAATCATACTGATTAAAAAATTATTTTTTTCTCAATAAGTTTACTTTTGACAAACTTTTATCTTTCCATATTAGAAAAGAGAATTGGAGACAGGTGCCAACAAATTAGTTGTCTCAACACGTTAAATATAAATTTAACGTAATGTATAATTAATAATTAATATATATTTTATATAACATAAATTAAGTTATACATATATAATTATAACTATTACTATAGATAATATTGCAAACTAGTTATATTGTTACATAAAATAATTTTTAATAAAAAAAAATTATTATACAAATTAAATTAAATTTAATATAATTATATAAATATAAATGTAAAATTATTATAATGATAATTAGAAAATTTATAATAAAAAAAATTATAAATAAAAATTATATTTATTATTACTAAAATAATTTATAATAAGTTTTTTAATTATAATATAAATTAAATTATATATACTGTTATAATACTTATATTGAAAAATATATAATAAAATATAATTATATTTATAATCATGTATAGTCTATAATTATTAGTTAATTTTAATTTACATAATATTATTAATATTTTAATTTTAATAAAATTTCAAAAGTTTTTAATTTGATATGTTTATCAATTTCATAAATTTATTATTTGTTATTAAATATTTAAGTTAATTTGTTAAAATAATAAATAAAATATAATGGTTAGGATTTAGATGATGGTTAATATCATGGTTAGAGTTAAGGTTTTGATTAGGGTTAGACTTTAGGGTTAGGGTTAGGATTATGTTTTAGGTTTACGATTACGATTATAGTTAGGATCATGGTTAGGGTTAAGGTTTACATCATCGTTAGTATTATCATTAGGTTTAGGGTTAGAGTTGGGATTAGGGTTTTGCATAGGGTTTAGGGTTATAATTATAGTTAGGGTAAGGGTTACATCATAGTTAGTACTATGGTTAGGGTTAGGATTTTGATTACAATTTGGGTTAAGGTTAGGATTGAGGTTAGATTTTGGTATATGGTTTGTTTTGTGGTTAAAGTTAGGACTTTTATTAGGGTTAGGATAAGGGTTTAGGGGTTTAGATTTATGCCATAATTAGGCTTATGGTTAGGATCAGGGTAAGGTTTTAGGTTTGTACCATAATTAGGGTTAGGGTTGTGTTTATAGTTTTCATTATGATCTTGTTTACTATTAGGATTATAGTTATGATTATGGTTTAATGTTGATTATTTTCTTAATTAAGAGGTTTTCAAATTTTATTTGTGTACCTATCACTTTTTTATTCAAACCTATCTTGCACAAACATCATTGACTAAATATTTTGTGAAGTGTCCTTATTAGTTGCACAAATATATGAAATAAAAGGACCAAAGTTTCCCATAATTGACCTTTAATATCTCTTCGGCGTACCCATTGCACCCTAAGGTGTGATTGCTAGTGTATCGATATGTTGAAAAAAAAAATAATGAAATGTAAAATTGTTAAATGTTAAAAAGTGGGCAGAACTATTTAACTTCCCATGAATGGTAGTTTGAATTGTTTCTCGATTGAAGTGTGTATATGTTTTTTGTAGCAATGTTTCAGATTACACTCTATGATCCATCATTAGGATGAAAGAGAGCACAGTGAGCAACTATAAGAGAGCACTTACTATTGTTCACTTTTTTCTCTTTCATCGTGATGATAGATCACTTAATGTTACTCACTTTGCTCTCTTTCATTATGATAATGGATCACGGAGTCAGATCCAAAATGTTGATGCAAAAACTATCTTATTGTTGTTCATTTTGCTCTCTTTCATCATGATGATAGCTCATAGAGTATGATTCGAAACATTGATGCAAAAGCATATACACAGTTGAATCCAAAAATAATTCAAACAATTATTCATGGACTATGGAAATCTAATAAGTTTAATTCTCATGAATGATTCCACCATCTTTTTATCACTGCAATGTTAAGGTTTTGATAGATTGTAGCAATAAAAAATATTAATAATAATTTAAAACTAAAAGAAGTAAAAATAACAATTCACAAAAAAAATTATTCATTTTCTTTTTAATATCTAATGAAGAGAAATTACACTCTTATAACCTTTTACATTTCATAACCACTTATTTATCAATTTTTTGACAATTTATAAAGGTCGATTTATATACCAAAATAACCAACTCCTTTGTTAAATAACAGATTCCACGCTTCGTAATAGCCCTTGCCCTCCCTCATTAATTGATTTGGGAAGAGAATGTAGATGACAAAGTCACCAAAATTTAAGCTTGAGAACATGATCAATCATCACATACAAACAATATTTCAATTGCAAATTGATCGAACATCACATTGGACAATCTCTCAGTTAGAGATTGGTCCTATTGTAACATTGTTGTACCTATAGCTCCCATTGGATTGGCATACTTCGATTTCGATTGTTTCTCATTTCATTGCCATGATTGAAAGCCAATAGAAACTAAGCAAGAAATCATTTTCTCTTTATTTACTCCTTTCATTATCATATTTGCGGGATTTTAACTAGTGTGTGCCTTTTTTAGCTTCAACTATCCATCTTTCAAAATTGATCATATGAAACATTACCTAACTTGTATATGCTCAGTCTTAGAATGAAGAGTTGAGTTCTTGACAAGATGAATGACACTCTGACTATCATTAGACAACATGTTATTCTCTTGATACTTTCCCAATTCTTACATAAACCTTATAACTAAATCATTTTTTTACGAACCTCTATAGCAATAACATACTATGATTTTGTTGTTTGAAGTACAACAAACTTTGTGGTTGCAAAATCCAACTAACAAACTTGTTTCACCTATAGTAAACACATAACCCATAGTACTTTGTCTGCTATCCATGTCACCTACCGAATCTAAATGGACATATCCATACAAAATAGAGGTTGAACCTCCAAAACATAATTCCTAGGTAGTAGTACCTCTCAAATACTAGAGAAACTATTTTACTACAATTCAATGCTCTTTTTCCAAGATTGTTCTTAAACTTGCTCACAACTCCCACTACATGTGCAATGTATGTCCTTGTACACACCATTGCATACATCAAGTTGTCAATTGTTGAAGAGTGTGGAACCTTGGGCGTGTATTCTATTCCTCTTATGTCTTGGGACACATCTCCTTAGTCAATTTCAAATGGTTGGGAAAATGTGCACTAACTTAGATCCTAAATCTAAAATCTTTTCAACACCTACTTTATGTTCTCACTTTGAGACAATGTTAATGTATGGTCTTTTCTATATCTTGTTGTTTTCATACCAAGGATTTGTTTCATGAATAAAAATAAAAATAAAAATGAATTGAACAAACCAGTCTTATCCATGGTTGGATGCATTCAAGTAGCTAAATAATTCCTCCTAACTATTCATGTTCCAATCTCATCTTGTTAGTTGTCCTCTAAATCCTAATATAATCAATCATTATGATTGATTAGGAGATTTATATAGTCTAATCAAGAAAACCAAAAACTCTATCTTCCACATCTTAGCTATACTATACTTAATCAAAAGATAAAAGGGGCTTTAGAATTTTTTATTTTCCTACACAAGGTGTTTGCCTCACTACCAAATGATAAGTGATAACCTTTGATGGAGATGCTCCTTGGAAGCAACTCATCCAACATCATGTATTCTCCACTTTTACGGAACACCCTTGGACTCTAGTTAACTAGTGGTACAAACTCATTTCTTCCTTCTTTAAAACTCATGATTTTTCTCCTTTTAATACCATTTGGAAATCTTGGAAAATCACCTCTAAGATGCCCATATAATATGCTTGATCTCTTAGTTGTGGTCTTAGTTTATCCTCTTCATATATTTGGTGGAATAGATTGATCTAGCAAGATGATAAATTTGTTGGAATCTTCCATTAGCTTAAAAAGGTAAATGTCTCTTTAAAAGGGGAATACATACTTTGAGAGACCTTTTGGACCCAAATAGCTTTATTTGGAAATCTTGGAAACACCTTAAAAAACTTATTTCCTTTTGGAAAACATTTAATTCTTGATATTCGATAACTTGTTATCATTAAACTCTATAATTTGTCATCCATACATGGTCATTTTTACTTTCTTCAAAGACTGAACATGATCCCATGCCCATAACCTATACACTTTTTCCTTTGAAAGAGATCCATAGGAAGCTTCTCCTTTTACTCACCATTTCACTTTAACTCAACACTCACTAGAACTATAATTTCAACCTATCCAAATGAAACAAACTTAACTTCCAAATCTAAAAGTCCAAAGCCGATATGTAGTACCAACTTACATCTTGAAAAAATCTTTAAACTTCACATTGACACCCACCTCAAGTTCCTCCACCCACCCTAGCATGTCCTTTTTGTGCTAATAAAAGATCCATCAAACATACTTTTTGGTCCTACCCACATGCTAAAAATCTTTGGCTTTATCTCTTCTTCACCCTCCTTGCTCTTTTCCCACGTGCTTGGTCATGGAAGTCTAGCATTTTGTTGGGAATCTCCATCACTCAAAATCACGTCGCCCATACTCATGGACAAGTGATTCTCAAGTTTATTTTGAAATTATGCTACTAGGTGGTCTCGTCTAACACATTCTTCCCTCACCAAATCAAAATTTAGATGATCTTGAAATTAATTTTTATATAGCCTCAGTTGGCCTAGTGATGGAGAACTTGTGTTATTGAAAGAGATGTTACAAATTCAAATTGCATAGGGGGTAAGATATGTATACCTTTTTTGTAGCACAATTAGGTGTCTCCCATAAGGAGTATCATGAACTACTAAAGATTCTTTCTTTATTTTCAAGACCATTTGGGACATACAATGGAGCTTGCAAATGCCACTCATATCCTCCTCCTCTTCTCGTAGTTGCAGAAAATTAGGGGAGACCATACCACATCCAAGAATCTCTATAGGTTTCTTCAAGATTGCAATTTATCATGAAGTTTTATTTTTATTCTATTAGCTTACCCTTTTCTCTCCAAGTCTCTTAGTGGTTCTAAATTTGGGACACATGGTATTTTTCTCAATTGTCGGGGTATTGTGGTTTGGTTGTCGGTGTTTTATTGGTTGTGGTCATGTTAAGCCCTATTTTCAAAGGTTCTTGATATTCCACCTATGTTTTTGATATATTATAGCCCGGTATAGTGTGCATTCTATTCTTCTTTGGCTTATTTTTGTTGTCATGTTAAGCATTAACATTATTCATTGTAAATACATTCATGTTTAGTAACATTTTTGGGTTTTGAGCTTGTACCATCAGAAATTATAAGCACCTGACATGTGTGTACAATTTCATGATTATTTAGCACCATCTTAGTGTATTTTCATAATAGGACTTCATATGACACTTAATGGACACCTAAATTCAAATATGAGTCCTCTTTCATTTTAATCTTGTTTAAATTCGAGGTAAGCCCATATTTCAAAGTGTTATCCTCTATTTTTCCTCCAATCTATTAATTTATTTTGTCACCTAGGCCCTATGTTACCATTTGTGGCCTTTGTGTTCTATCCCAATCTTGAAACTAGATGTACTTTATAACCTGGAATATCCTGATTGTTTGGGACCTCTGGTCTCGATCTGAGATCTGATTAGTTGGAACGTAACCCTAAGGCATTGTGTTCCTAGGAACAAAATGCCTAGGGAATTTTGTTCCTTAAGGATCAGGCCCAAATTGGATTCAGGGTCCCATTTTGGTGGTTTAGTGGGATATTTGCATTTACAGTCGGCCTACTTGTGTTTTAACCCCCAAGATGTTACAAGAGGTATATAAACACCCTATCTCTCTTCATTTTGGTATCCATTTTCAAGTGCAAGCAATCATTATTGTCAAGTGCAAGCAATCAAGTTCAATAAATCAAGGCAAGCATCCAAGACCTAGACTTCTTCTCAAGAATTCAAGGTGTTCTTCTCTATGGATAAAGCTTCTTTCCCTCATTCAAGGCCAAGTAAAGGACTATTCTATCAAGGAAGGAGACATGCCCACATCTATATCTTCTTTCCTCTTCTCAATCAAGAACTATGGTGAATTAAAATAGTTATTACATGTAGTTTTATCTTTCATGATTTCCTTTTGGGGTTTTGTGTTAAGTTAAAGCTATTGCATCAAAATACTTGATCACATTCAAAGAAGCATTTGCATTATTATGGTATAACATATTCTATTTTTTTAGATCTAGGCTCTTCTAGATGATAACACACTTTCATTTCAAGGTTGATTCCAAATAGGGGTTTGAATGAGGAAACCCCCTCTATCCAACCTTCTTCCTTGTTTTCTTGTGTGTAGGTATAGGTAGTGCAACTATCATGACTTGATCTTACAAGTACAGGTTATGTCAAGAAGTCTACAACTGAAACCAGGCAAAAACCCTAGGAACAAAACATCCCAGGCTTCTTGTTCCTGACAAATTACTCTCAAATTTGGTTTACAGGCTAGTATAGCTCTTGAGTCTTTGTTTCAGACCACTACAACTTTTTGTCTATTTTTTTTAGTTTGTATTTTCTCAAAACTTCTTAATTTTTCTTATTTAGCCTTCAATTTAGCATCATGTTATCATCTTATTCATCCATTCAAATTTGTGAAGGATCATTGAATCACTTATAGCTTCAATGTTACTTGAGCCTATTGAGAAATCTTCCTTCTGATTGTACATTATAAAAATGGGAACAATCCACATTGCTTACCTTTTCTTATTGTACATTTTGGTGAGCCCGACTTATAATATTTCCACTTCTAATTTGGTTTTTAGATCTCATTTACATGCATTTCATCATTTCATTTTATGCATTTATTATACTTGCATTAAAAAAGACATAAAAATGCATATTTTTATCTCATAAGATCTAGTTCATTCTTGCATTGCATGTTAAAAATAAAAATAAAAAGTACAAAAATATTTTTCTTTCATACATTTTTATTGCATTTCATTTATCTCAATTTGATTTGTATAAATGGAGTTGTTATCTTCATTTGGTAGTTCAATTTCAAGTTTTCTACAAGATCTTCGAGATGTTCCCTTTCATGCATATGATGACAACTTAGTTCTTCATTTTATCAATTATCATAATAAATCCCCTCCCAAACTTGATCCCACCCCCAAGGACATTTTGATGCAAGAAGAGATTATTACCACTCAGGATCTCCTTCTTATGGAAGAGGCCTTCAAGAACAATGATGATCTTTCTACTAAAATGACCCTTCCTTGTAAGGATTATTTGATGCAAAAGGATTATTCCATGGATATTTCTCCAAATGATCCAACACTTTTTATGCATTTCCTTGAAATTCCTTCTATAGATGAGTCTTTAATGAGATATGTTTGTCCCTCTCCTAAGGATATTCTTCCTCATAGGGATATTTTTAAGAAAGAAAATTATATTACCTCTCTCAAGGATACTTTACCTTTGATACCTCCACATGACACATCTTTTATAGATGAATCACACTTTCACCTCTCTTAAGGTTTATTTTTCCTATGAAGACAACTTTAATCCTCCTATGGATTTCACATTAGAGAGCAGAAAACCTTGTCCTTCCCAAGGCACCTTGGTGCAAGAGACTAAGCATGTTCCCTCTCTAAATCTTCCTTATCCTAATTTTTCTCATAACCATCAATCTCTTTGGAAATAAGATGATGTTATGTGTTTCATTCAGGATTTATCTCCTAACATACCGTTAAGTGAAGATAAAGTTCTAGAAGAGAATATTTCTGGTGAACCTCCTAAAGTGAATGCAAACAATGTTGATGGGATTCAAAATCTCCCTAGATAGATCAACCCCCCTACTATGCATTCCTTATACACAACACCTTCTCATCAACCTCATGATAAAATCCTTCCACCTTATAAACCAAAGACATATCATGAGATTGGCTACAACATGATTCCTACACAAGCCTACAGTGGACAAGATCTTGGAAAGATAGACCAAGTCCCTATATATCCTCCCCCTTCATGAGACACTAGATTTACACCTCAAGAAAATGTTGTTCCTAACCCCTTTCAAGACTGCATCACTCATTTCTTGTCTAAACAAAACACATCTCATAGTGTCACCTTAGAAATCCAAGAGCTTCTAGGTATTGGTACTATAAATATAATATCCTTGCATCTCTTTCTCCTATTATGTTGTTCTCCATCATGTAACCTTAATATCTTACATCATTGGGGGATTTTTTTTTTTGCATGGTGCTCATTTTGAGAAACATAATAAATCTTTTCTGCTTGGGAGGGCAAGACCTCTCTCTATCTTCATCATTTCTCCTTCTAAAGGATCCATTATATCTTTGTTGGTTTAATATTTTATAACTTATGATTTCCTTCCTTGCATGGACTTGTTTGTTAAGGATCTTTTTCTTTAGGGGATTGTTATCTTTCTTTCACAACCTCTTCCTTGTAAGGAAGTGTATATCTCTTGTAATAGATTTTCCTACTAAGTTTGCATAATGTGACATCCTTTGTCCTTCCTATTTTATGAGACCTATTTTCACGAGACCTATTTCCCTCTCTTTGTGTATTTTCATTGTTTACAGTACATTCTTTGTGCATGAGATTCTTTGTTACATTCAATGACCTTTTGCATCTTTGTTAACAATATCTTTCATGCCTCAAAGAGCATGTTTATTATAAATTATATTTTTCTTAGGTAGTGTACGGTGTTTCTTTCTTTCAAAAATATCCATTATCCCTTTGTTGACTTGTTTCTTTTATAGCTTTTTGTCCTCTTTTGCATAAATTTGTTTGTCTTGCATTAAGATCTTCTCTTTTTTAGGAGATTTACATCCTTCTTTACAATTTATTCTTGTTTGAAAATTCATGCCTATTATAAAAGATCTATTACTTAGGATTTGTGATGTATAATCTTTTCCCTTATCCTCATCCTTGGGGGGAAGGTCTCGTATTTTCTTCTTTCTCTTTCTAAGGACCCACTTTCCTTGTTATAGTGGCATTTATTTATTATGTGACATTCTTTTCTTATATGTAATTAATTTTTATTTTATTTGGGATTCTCTTTTATACAAGAGGTGTTTATCCTTGATCACAACCTCTTCCTTATTCGTAAAAGTATTTTTATCCTAAATAAATACCCTTACTTGGGGGCTTAAAGTGTGTTATCCTTCATCAAGAATCTCTTTTTCAAGTAGGGGGGTTAAAAAGGGTGCATTATTTTTCTCCTTGCCTCTTTGTCTTGAAGATGTTGTCTTTGTTCAAGAACTCCTCTTGAAGGTAGATGTCTTGAAGCTAAGATTGTTTCCAATTTCAAGGGTCTATATCGCACTTGTGGATATCCTTTCACGATTATCTATTCCTTGGCTAACAAGAGTCTTCCCTCTTTGTTAAGGTTACAATATACATTGTTGATTTTAGGATATCTCTATTTTATTAGAAGTAGGTATCCGTGTTCTCTTTTCCACATGATGCCACCATAGTCCTATGTTTCCATCGTAAGGAGGGGGCATACATATGACCCCCTTGTACATTATGTAGCTTTTATTGGTCCTTTAATTGAATGCATTTATGGATCCACACAGAGACTATGCTTTTTGTAAGACAGATCTCGTAAGCCACCTTGTGTACAAAAAATTTGTTAGTCACCCCGTGTGCAATTTTTTTGTAAGATGCCCATGCACAAAATTTTTGTAAGTCGCCCCATGTGAAAAAAAAGTAAGCTACCTCATGCACACATTTTTTTGTAAGCCACCATGTGCGCAAAATTTCAAAGTCACCTTCTGCACAAATTTTTCAAGGTAGAATTTACTAGCATCTCATAGGTTTATAGACCATCAATTCTCCTTCTCTCTCTATTTGGGATGAGTAGAAACTAGCACAACACAACTTTCTAGCCTTTCTAATATTTCCTCCTCTTCCTCTCCCATGGATCACCTAGCATAATGTAGCTTGTTAGTGTATCGTCTTAAAATGAAAGCACCCATGATAAGAACCCCTGTTGAATGCCTTCATAATGATTGGATGTCCCCTTTTGCCCTTATGTTTTTTTTACCCATGTTTTATGTTTGTTTACGCTTATGTTTTCCCTTTCCCCAATACCCCAGGCTCAAAATCCCATGGTGAAACTATAAGAGGGTAGGTCAAGGTTAGCCTAGCCCCTTAGAGGTAGGTCTAATTTTTCCTAGCCCCTTAAGGGTAGGTCAAATTCAACCTAGCCCCTAGGGTGAGGTCGAGGTTGGCCTCCCCCTGAGGTGGACATCCTCAGGATCTTGGGCCCATTTTGGGGTTTCAAATTCTTTTCCCACCTTGTGCAATCAACCCTTTTTCAATTTTGGTCACAAAATTGGTATAAAAGGAGGCCTGCTCACTTCATTTTCAAGAGGTCCAAAGTAATACACAATTATTGGTAATAAATTGAGCAAGCAATTCCATGTTCTTACAAGAATTCAAGGCATTCATTGGAGATCAAGCATTCAAGAAATTGAAGGATTTTTTCAAGACATTCAAGATTTTTTTCATTCATAAATTATTTCCCCTAGATCTAGCTTCTTTCTTCAAGGAGATAGTGGAGTTGGACATCAAGGAGGGAAGATCCACATTCATACCTTCAAGAATCTACATCTTTCTCAAAGATAAATTACAAGCATACACATACATAAGGTTTTGATTTGCATTGATTTTGTTTCTAGGTTTCTGGTAATGAGTCAAGGCTATTGCATAAACATAATTGATTTCATTTTAAATACAATTGCATAGATATTTATATGATACGCTTCATAGTTATATCTACTTCTACTACTTGTTAGTATTCTCTTTTATTGCCTCAATTTTAAGGTGAAGGTTAATTCCTAAACCGGGGCTTGATCAAGGAAATCCCCTCTCCAAAAACAAAAACACTTTTTCCCTCTTGCAGATTCAGGTATACAAACTTGCAGATTCAAATTTAGAGTCGTCGAAAATAGGTTACTATCACAGATCCAAATTTTGGAAAATCTTGTAGAGTAAGTGGATGTCAATTTCAGCTTAGTCCTGGGTGGATTTTATGCATGTCACCATCCCCCTCTAGGTCATCATAGCCCCTCCAGGTCAGCATAGTCCCAAGGCTCCCAGGTTTCTGAGTTTTGTAAATCTCAGTTTTCTGCTCCCGAATCTTGAATTATTCCAGATTCTGACACAGTCTTTCAACAGGTTTTCAAGTTTCTATTTTCAGGGTAAGTTAACTTCATTTCTTGTTTTCATCACTTTATTTTCATATATTTCCTTTACATACTAGTTACAATCCCATCTTGTAGGGAAAGGAAGAAGTTGAGCCAAGTAAATGGACCCTTTGTGAAGGTTACACATTAGCACTTCCTTTTGTGTTAATCAGACCTCCTTGGGTGGTGAAATCTTGGTATTTATCCTCCTTGTGTTGTGGGGTGTTCCCATTACCCCCTATACATTTTGGTGAACCCGACATGAATCCAATTGTGGGTAAACATTTTTGTTAACCCCACATATTATACTTCCTTTTCTTTGGTGTTAGATTGTAAACATGAAAATCTCTAAGATGTTGTGGTGTGTGGCTATCTTTCTTATCATTCTTCTCCTTGCATCTCTTTATAGAACTTATGAGGTATATGAGAGTCTTTTGCATTTTATAATGTTTATGTCTCTTCATGCTTTCCTTTCTTATGTTATTATAAGGTTAACAAACATAAGCTTTCCTACTTTCAAGACTGTTATTAATTTTTCATGTGGTTGGCTTATCACTATTTTGGATTATACAAGAATATTGGTTGATGATTCTAACCTTCCTAATCCTATTCCCAATCTTCCTACTCCTAATCTTAATCTTTCTAATCCTATCCCTAACAATCAACCCCCATCTCCTAGTGATTCTGAAAGGTATTATCAAGCTCAAAAGATGGTTTATGATAATGAGTTTCAAGATTTATTTGATGAACCCTCACCTCAATCTCCTCTTCATGATGACATTAAAGGGAAAAAAACAAGCTGTTTTGCCTTCCTCTTCTATAATACCACCTTATACAACATTTTCTCATGACCCTTGTGATCCCTCACCTCCTTCATATGCTTTGAAATATACTTGCACTATGAGATATAATATGGTTGCTAAACGAGGTTACAAAGGTCTAGGACTTGGTATTAATGAACAAGGCATTAAATTCCCTATTCATATTTCTCCTAAGAAAAACACATATGGGTTACTATTTACTCTTCTAAAATTTAAAGTTGTTTAGGTTCCCCGTAGACCTCCTCTCCACCTTATTTTACCAACACCTTCTATTTCCCCTCTTGATACTCATCGGGAGGTGGCTAAGAGAGTCTATGTTCAACTTATGGCAGCTCATAAATAAAAAAATTCAACCTATGCCAAAAGATGTTATTCATAAATGTTTATTATTAGTAATAACTGAGAGGTCGGGGGGGATGAATCAGTGGCCTCAAAAATTTATCCTTTAAACTTTAACCACCAATCAATACACCTCAGATTATTAAGTCCCTACAAGATGCATGCCATGAAATGCTTATAACAATTAACTGTCTATCGATTTACCTTATATGTCCTTATTCTCCTTGATAACCGATAAGCAGTAAAACTATTTACCGATACTCAGTAAATATGCAGAGTATACCAATCAATCCAGAAATGCATATGTGAAATGTAAAATAGTAAAGTAATAAACCAT
>MU220697.1:157457-167824 GCA_018584345.1 Thuja plicata | reverse complement strand
ATCTTGCTACCATCCTTGAATCAACCTTCTTCTTAGGCTGTCAATAGGCTTTATGCAATTTCAATGCTACTTTCATGAATCAACCTTTTTGGCAATCTGTTAGGATATACCTCAATTATAGAAGACGATTAAGTCCTACTCTATTAAGAGACTTGATGCTTCAATGGTTAAAATTAAACACAATGAAATGTTTCTAATGCAACTTGAATTGCGGATTTTCAGATCTATTTAAGTACAATACCTCTTTGATCAATGTATCAATTCAATTCTTTGTGCTCCACACTTTATGCTCTGTGATGTTGTGCTTCACTATTCGTCAGTGTCCGCAAAATTCTTTAGCTCTCCTTCAACTTGATTAATCAGGACTGTATGAAGTTATCCTTCACCAGTTTCTCTTCAGCATCCTCTTTCTATTCACTCCCCTTCCCATGTATGTGAATGCTTATGATTGCGGAAATGAATTATGCTTGTCTCTTATATAGACATGATATTCCTTAATTCTTGATTCTTGGCGTGAAAAACAATCCAACCAATCTGATTTATGACTTTAACTCCTAATTTATCTCGTAGTTATCTTCTTGCCAACTGTACAAATCTTCTTTAAATCAATTACTTAACTTTGGTCAAATAAAACAAATAAAACAACCAGTTAAGTATATTCTTAAGCTCTGCCAGCTAGATATTTTGTCATTTTCTAAACTCTCTGTTCTTTCGGTCAATTCTGTAGTTAGTCATCGATGACAACTGCCAGTTCCGTCGGTGTGACTCTAGTTAGCTTCGGGATCTCCGTCCATCGAGCATCCTTGGATTTTACTCGTCAGGTATCACTATGATTTTGCTTCATTAGGCAACACTGTTATCTGCTCGTTGGGCATCACTGTGACTTTTTCTTTGCCTTTACTGATGGTGTGCACTCCATCGGTGTTGTCTGTCACTTAGTGAATACTTGACTTTTATGCATTGCTGAAAGCATAATCTCTATTCCATTGATTCTCTGAAGTCTTTGGCATTATGTACATGACCGTACAGATGATATCAAGTTGACATCAATGAAAATACAAACCATTAACTGATTTAATGCCTTGCATCATCTTCAACTTAACATTATCAAACATTCAATCAGTTACATATCATCATTTATGTCCTTTCCATTATAATGATTTTCGTATGCTTGCTAACTATGAGGAATTCCATTTATTTGTAAGAGATCGGTTCCAGATAGGGGAGTTATCCCTTATACACTTGAGGTTTTACAACTTCTTCATGGCCTTACTTAGTATCTTTCTTTCCTATTTTGAATGCTCCCCATTATGCAACATAATGAGCATTAGGAGAAACCTAATAAGTCTCTTTTCCTTATCCATAGCTAGGGAAAAGGTTTGTTTATATTTTTCTTCTTTGGGATCTATTTCTACCTTTCAATGTATGAGTTTCTTTCAGATATCTTCCTAACTATACTTTATGTTGGCTAGGAAGTGTATGTGTTTTATAAGAAACCCCTTCATGCGGGGGGGGAGGGGGTAGTTTTTCATCCCCTTTTCCCTTATTTTCTTGCTTTCTATCACGTGATATTATTTTAAAAAAATACATGTTCTATATTTCATGATCATCTTTTGTTCTCTTCTTTCCTTAATGATTTATACTTTATATGTGATATATTTTCAAGTATACACGTTGTTGTCTCTTTTGTTACAACTTATTCTTGGATTAGTATATCTCTTGAAAATTTCTTATCATTTGCATTTTTCTTACCTTTTACCTTGGGTGACAAGGCTTCTTTCTCTCTTCTTGTCTAACAATATACTTTCATTAGTACAGTGGCACTTGTTTATCATATGACATTATTTTCTTATAAGGAATTGTTGCGTTGACTAGGATTCTCTCTTATACAAGAGGTGTATGTCCTAAGTCACCACCTCTTATTTATTTTCAAAACTATGTTCATAATAAAAAATTTCCCTTACTTTATGATTTAAATATTGTCATCCTTCACCAAAGATTCCTATTTCACCTGGCAAAAGGGGGCTAAATAGCTGAATTTTTTTCTCGGAGATGTTATATTTCTTCAAGCGCTCCTCTTGAAGGTAGACGTTTTGTAAGCAGGATTTCTCCCTTTTGAGGATCCTCTTCTCATAAGAGATATATCCTTTCATGATTATCTATGTTCTTAGCTTGTAAGGTAAACACTCTTCGTTAAGAATATGGCATACATTATTTCTTTAAAGGGTATCTCCTTTTGATGGAAGTTGGTAACCTTGATTCTCTTCCTTATAATGTCTAATATTTAGACATCATAAGGAGGGGGGAATACACATGGCCTACCTTTTACTATAGTTATGCATTTCTATTTTTAACCTTTTTTGTTTTGCAGCATGCTAATTCTGAACAGGGTATAAGTGACACTTCTCCATCCCTGGGATACACATTTACAGACACAAGTACACACCATGGTGATAAAATGACATTGATCTATGGGGTATACAAAGCCACCAGAAGGTGAAAAGTTTTATATGAATGACTATCAGATACACACACCTATTAGAATATTCAATCCCATCCTTTTGTGGTTCACAGTAAGATACACACATCTTACTAGGCAAGGTAATAAATCTCTCCCTCTCTCCCTTTCTCTTTTGCTTTCATGCTAGTAGGATTAGATCATGGATTTTATATCGTCTATGATCTTTCCTTTATCTTTTCTATGTGATCATTTATGATCTTTCAATATCCTTCTAGACATGGTTTTAGTGGATGAGGCATTTTCGATTGGGGTCTCTTTCACTAGTTTATTTGGAGTTTGTTTTAGTACCAACCCCTTTTTTCTTTGTGTCTTTTTTTTTTTGTTTTTTTGTGCCCTCGTGCATGGGTGTGGAGTTAAGATCCTTGGTTTGGGGGATTACGTCCTTAGACCTAGTGATTTTATATCTCTTTGCAATTCACCCGAGTTTCTCTTCTTCTCTCTCTTCCTTTACTGTGAGTATGCCTTGTCTCTTACTCCCGCTAAAGTTGGGGATAAATATATCATCTTAAAATAGAAGCACCCATGATAAAAAAAAATTATCCCTCCTTAATGGGATTTCTTGGGCCCTCTTTAATGCCTTCATAATGATTGGATGTCTTGTTTTTCCCTTATATTGTCTCTACCCCTATTTTTTGTTTATTTTCGCTTATGTTTCCCTTTCCCTAAGACCCTAGGTGCAAAATTCCATGGTGAAATCATCTGAAGGTAGGCCGAGGTTGGCCTCCCCTTGAGGTGGAAAGCCTTAGGATCCTGGGCCCATTTTGGGGTTCCAAATTCTTTTCCCATCTTGTGTAGTCGACCCTTTTTCAATTTTGGTCGCGAAATTGGTATAAAAGGAGGCCTAATCACTTCATTTTCAAGAGGTCAAAAGTAATACATGGTTATTGGTAATCAATTGAGCAAGCAATTTCTTGTTCTTACAAGCATTCAAGGTATTCATTAGAGATCAAGAATTCAAGCATACAAGTGTTGAAGCAATTGAAGGATTTTTTTGAGGCATTCATGTATTCTTTCCCCTAGATCTATCTTATTTCTTCAAGGAGACAGTGGATTTGGACATCAAGGAGTGAAGATCCACATTCACGCCTTCAAGAATCTATATCTTACTCAAAGGTGAATTAAAAGCATACACATACATAAGGTTTTGATTTGCATTAATTTCGTTGCTAGGTTTTTGGTGTTGAGTCAAGGCTATTGCATCAACATAATTGATTTCATTTTTAAATACAATTGCATAGATATTGATATGATTTGCTTCATAGTTAGATCTACTTATGCTACTTGTTAGCATTATCTTTTATTTTCTCAATTTTAAGGTTAAGTTAATTCCTAACCCGGGGCTTGACTAAGGCAAGCCCCTCTCCAAAAACAAAAACTATTTTTCCCTCTTGTAGATTTAGGTATACAGACTTGCAGATTTGGATTCAGAGCCATTGGAAATGGGTTACTATCACAGATCCAAATTCTAGGAAATCTTGTAGAATAGGTGGATGTTGACTTTTACCTAGTCCTAGATGGATTTTTTGCATGTCACGATCCCCCCTCTAGGTTGTCATAACCCCTCTAGGTCAGCATAGTCTTGAGGCTTCCAGTTTTTTGGGTTTTGCAGATCTCATTTTTCTTCTCCCGAATCCTGAATTATTCTAGATTCTGACACTGGCTGCAGTAGGTTTTCAAGTTTGTATTTTCAAGGTAAGTTAACTTCATTTATTATTTTCATCACTTTATTTTCATGGATATCCTTTACATACTAGTTTCAATCCCCTCTTGTAAAAAAATGAAGAACTTAATCCAAGAAAATTACCCCTTTGTGAAGGTTACGCATTAGCACTTCCTTTTGTGTTAATGGGGCCTCCTTGGGTGGTGAAATCTTGGTATTATTCCTCCTTGTGTTATGGGGTGTTCTCGTTACCCCCTATACAATTAGATTATTGGATTTATTACTTCTCTCTCCTCCTTCCATTCTCTCATAGCTTTGCTAATGGATTAGATCATGGAGTGTTGTTCATCCCTTGTGTATGCTCTTTCTCTTTCCATGTGATTGTGTGTGTGGTAAATGTGATATTCAATTTGCAACACCAAACACTTCAATAAACCATTAAATCAAGGGGTTAGTATCAAATATAAAAAAAAATATTACACAACTACCCTCGAGAGCAGCTGATTACTTCCTAGTTGAAGCGAGTTTGATTCCATGAAAATGCTCATTAGATTGGCATGGGGAATCAATGAGTAGACGACTCCAAAACAAAATATTCCATGAAACGAGAAAGATGCATGAACTTGCGCACTTTTCTCTCCAGAAAATTGAAAATGAAATGCATGCATAAGCAAACTAAGTGCATATTAACCATGAAATGCAGCTAAGAAATCCATTAACAAGTATTAAATGAAACTAAGAATGAAGCTACCATTAAACTAGAAATGCAAGCTAGAGTTTAAATGAAAGTAAACTAAAATATTATGGATACGAAGGCAAGACAAAATTCTCAAAAGCTAGAGCAAAACTAGCATTATAACCTTACTTCTCAAATTTTCCTCCCTTTGAACAAATAGAGCTATTCCTTTTATAGGAAATTTGATGAAATGAATGGTTAAGATTCAACCAAGAAGAGTGGTAGAGATGCAATTCCTCTCAATCCATGTGTGTTTGATCCAAGTGGAGTGATTTTGATTGGTCAACTTTGTGCTTGTTTGGGGGAGAATGAGACAAATTTGGTAATTTCCACATTTAATTACTTTATTTGAATTTTGAGTGCTCACACATGTGTGAATGGGTTCACTTAATTAAAATGGGTTTAGGAATTTTAATTAAATTCAATAGTTCAAGCAATTAGATAATTTGAGCTTTGATTGATAATTTGATTCAACAGGTTGTGTTTAATAACATAAGAAAGTTTGATTAAATGTTTTCATAATTAGGGTCTAGTAATAAATGCCTTTGATTTAGGGTTTCTTAAGGACAATTAATCAAATTAGGGGCTATAGGTTTACTAGACCAATTTTAGGTGATTACATTTGCCCCTGTTTGAATTTATGTGAGAGAAACATGTTGATTCAAAGAAATTTTCATGAAAGATCAAGAAATAGCTTAATGTGAGGCGATGAAACCATCTCAAGGATCAGAATCGATTCTGAACTTGATCAAACGAAGATCAATTGAAGATTGACGATATCATCTCCGAACTTGATTGAGCGAAGACTAATAGAGACATCTGAAGATATTAGCTCCAGACTTGATTGAGTGAAGACTGATAGAGAGATATGAAGATATCAACTCCAGAATTGATTGAGCTAAGTTGATAGAAAGGTTCAAATATCCAACTTGATGTGAAGCGATGAAATTTAACATCCGTCCCTAGAGCAGATTTCTCAATTTTGGATTGATTTAAATGACAAATCAACTTGATGTGGTGCAATGAGATTGACTGTTGTTTGATTGATTGCTTAAGGTAATTGACTTGATATGGGTCCCGACGAAGCCAATAACTTGATTGAGATGTATAATCAAATTGATGTGGTACGATGAACCTGATATGTCGCTTTAGATTCAAGTGACTTAATTTGAAGCGATGAAACCAATTTGGGAAAATCCTGGTTTGATGTGGAGCTCTGATGCCCCTAGAGATTGAACTTGTTGATATGAATCAAATTATTGATGTAATGGTGATGCCCCCTCGGGATCGAAATTGAAATAAGGTGAGGGTGACAAGCTTGAAAAGCGTTGAATAGGCTAAATAGATGCAGAAGAATGAGATTCAAGCTTGGATGAAGAGTTGGTTGACCAATTTGGATAGAGAGTTGACTTGGGTTGACCATATTTGACTCTTTTTTTTGGATTGAAGTGGAGAATGTTTGATTTCATTGGTTGGAAATGATTTCAAAGAAGAATCCTATGAGGCAAATTCAATGATCAACTGCATTTGATTAATATGTTAATCTACATTTTTTAGCAGCAAAATGTTGTCAGATTTTGATTTCGGTCCCGATAATAGATCCAGGGCTGTCCAATTAGCCAAGGGTGCAATTTTCACATCTATCACAATAATTTATAAAATTATGTCAAAACCTATATAAGGCCCAAAAGGGTCATCTTGAAATCATTTTCAATTTTTGAGTTTAGAATATGAAAACCTTATTTGATTCCAAAATGGTGGTCCCAATTGCAGATCATCGATTTGAGCACATGCGGAGGCACAGTCGGCAAAATAATTAACTGTTTCCTGTGAGTAATAAAAAAACTTGCTCTTTGAATCCAATTTTTCTTATTTTCAGTAGATTTTTCAATGTTTTCATGTGTTTTTCAATTGTAGGCCCGGGTCGTTGTACAAGCTGGTGAGAGAACTCGTATGAAAAACTATGACAAAATAGTTTTTTGTATGGGACCTTTGTTTTTTTATCTGGGAGTGACCCACAACTCATACGCGGACCTTCATAGAAACCCCTTCTATCACATTAGACCATTTGTTTTGTCTTTTCAGCTTAAAGTGTTGTACTGTGTTGAATCCTGAATTGTACGATGATGCATGCGAGTGAGCCTTTACTATACTTTGTCGTATGGAAGAGAGTGAGCATTTTTAAGGTCTTTACCAAGAAAATTAACTTCTATCTGTGGGATATTTAGATTGCTTATCTTTTTTGTCAACTTATCGATTTTTTACACAATAATTTTGTTCTGTTGTTGATGATTGTTCATTGATTATCTGTTGTTGGCACATTTACCAGATATTCAGTTCTGGTCTATGTATCCTTCGACCATGCAGTTAGTGAGGAACCTTTCTAATGCACAGAGGGGTCACTTGGGTGAGTGTGGGTTTGGTTGGTTGTTGTAGATGCCTGATATCCATGTGAACCATAGATTTCTCACAACATAAGTTGAACGTTTCCATAGTGAGCATAATACATTTCACTTACCAACCGGGGAGATGACCATTACTCCCAAGGATGTATACAAGATTCTTTAGATCCATTTTTTTGGAGAGCAGATAGAGTATGACATAATGTCGCAACTTGGTATCCAAGCTCTCATGTGATTCTTTCACGATCAAACCATTTTGGACAAGGTGATCTCTTGGGATGATATGGTGATCCAGTATGGTGCACAATATCCACTTGTTTGTGTCATAGAAGGATTCACATGGTGCTTCATTATGGTGGACATGAGTCAACAAGGATTCCTAGCTTGTTGGGGTCAGGTTTTAGAGAGACTCGTGATCAGGCCAGAGCAGTTAGGCTGGGGTCAGTGCCTTCTAGCACATATGTATCATGAGATGCACAAGGTGGTATTCCAAGGTGCTAGAGGTATGGCTACAGATGTACTTG
Organism: Thuja plicata; assembly: GCA_018584345.1. NCBI lineage: Eukaryota > Viridiplantae > Streptophyta > Pinopsida > Cupressales > Cupressaceae > Thuja > Thuja plicata. The sequence continues at coordinate 159,981 of MU220697.1, read as the reverse complement.
TTTTACAGATATGGGCATGGGAGCACCTTCCCATTAGCAGACCAGTGGAAGATGATCCATGTCAAAGTGGACAACCTTTTATTTACAGATACTCAGGTTTCTTGACGCAGCCCACCTGGGGAAGACTGACTATTAGAGACATCAGCTTGGTTGTTTAGAGGCCTTAAAGAGGCACTGAGGCTTGGGTCGAATGGAGGGATAAGAGGAGAGACTTGTTTATATCACCTCCCTTGCTTGGGAGGACTTCCACTATTGTTGAGAATTTTGCAGTGTCTCGAGTGCTGTGGCAGTATGACTGTTCACAGAGCATACCGCAGGAGTTCACGATCTATGCTCATTTTTTTGATGAGGAGCACCAAGGGTGGTCTCTGAGACTATCTCCGATTCTCTATTTATAGGAGATCATAGGGTTACACTGGCCATCCTGGGATTATATGGAGGTTATAGCAGATGCATGGGTCACACCTCAGTACAAGGATTATCTTACACATCATCTCTTTCCAAGATTCACGGATCCGACTGAGAGTGCACCTTAGATAGAGGAGGTAGACGTCCCATAGAGGGATGTAGGGGGAGGATTGAGGGTCGTGACACATAGAGGAGAAGGAGGATACCCAGGTGCCATTTCTAGCAGGGCACCTACACTAGGACAATAACAACATCATGGTGAGAGAGGGACCTTGGGCTCTATTGGCGTTGGTGTTGCATCCACAGGTGAAACAAATGAGGAGATGGCTGAGTCTTAACATGATCCTATTTTTGATGATGCAATCTGACATGTTTTCTAGTGGAGGGATGCATAGGTTGGTGAGGAGGAGGGTGTGCCTAGGGAGCAGAACCCATAGGATACGATCCACACTCTGAGAGGATAGGTTAGAGGGTTACAAATGCAACAAGTGGTAGCTCAGGCACATATTGGAGAGTGATACCACGCTATCGTTTAGCGCAATGAGAGGATCTAGGGATTGAATCAGGGGTTTTCCATTGAGCGAGTTTCCCTCCAGCATGAGGTTACTTAGCAAATGAGAAGAATGACCTATTATGTAGTGGCCTATAGTGTGGTTGTTCCTGTAGCACAACAAGTGCTACCATATTCCCAGTATTTAGCTAGATCTAAGGGAGCGGTCCCTCGACCTAGAGAAAATGTACCTCCACCTCCCCCTTGTGACGACGAAGGAGGGAGTGAGTCTTGATATTCTCTCTTCTTCTTATCCCATTTTGATATATTTTTGCGAGATCCACTGATTGTATACATGATTCATTAGCATCGTGGATGCACATTTTTTCTCGAGATTGTCTGGGTACTCTTTTGTAGACACTTGTTACTTTTGAGATATATATATGATCAATTTCATTCCCCATGTGATATCATGTGTTGTCATCTTTTGCTTATTCATATGTTGCTTCTGATTAGATTAGTCCCTTGTATCATTGCTTTGAGTAACTCTTGTGTGTATCTTAGATGGAAACATGTCTCATTATCCTTTTTAGCTTAGTGTATAGCATGCTTTGATTTTATTTTCTATTTTCTGGTGTTTGGATTCTTGCTTGCTTGATACTAACTTTGTGTGTGCAGATAGGTAACCTTAAGAAGATTTAATGTAGTTGATCGCTTCAGTGAAGGATTTGACATTAGAAGGAATAGCTTGTTGTGTTTTTATAATGCTAGTATGCAAGCCTAGGAATGAAATGCAACCTATGATGCGAGTCTAGTCACTAATTCCTTTAGACATTGTTGTCATCATCGAGCATTTGGGACATTAGAGTCAATACAACCCTTACTGGTGCCACTATGATCATAAGGATATGAGTATGACTTTCATAAGATAAAATTTGGGAAACTAATGTAAGCATCAAGGTATACAAACTTGGTGTATGCAGTGAAAATACCTGCAGCTGCACAGCAAGTCAAAACATGCATATACAAGATATATCAAATATTAAAAGCATGCAAAGAACTTGAAATACAACCTAGTCTTCACTACAACCTCCGATGAGCTAAAACGAGTGCACCCAAGACTCGTTTGATTTTCTCTTAGAGATTTTGTGGGTGTGTTCTCCCAACACAATGCAATAAATCCCACTATTGATGAATGCAAAATGATAAAGATTTGAGCACAAGTATGTGGAACTTGCCCCAAATATTTCAAATGATGAATGCAAATGCAAAGTCTACACTAAGAATGCAAATGCAAGAGATTGACAACTAGATTATAATGAAAGCTAAACTAATGATGAACATGTAAGATTTTAAACTAAACTATGCAAATGAATCTAAACTATGCAAATGAATCTAAACTATTATGCAAAATGATGAGATCTAAGCTAAGTGCTCAAATGTGCTTAAGTGCTCAAGAATGCAAGAATGCAAGAATGCTCAATAGTTTCTCTCTAGTTTCTAGTTGAAAATGAGGAGTGAGGCCTCCTTTTATGGAATTGACATGAAAAATGAAGGGCTGAGATTAAGTGGTGGAAAATGAGTGGCTAGGATTGAGGGTTAGGTAGGGTTTTGGTGGGAGTGAAG